>PVJH01009018.1:57296-81714 GCA_004026705.1 Nesogale talazaci
CCCCCCCCCCCCCCCAGCCCTGGGTGTTGGCCACACTCTACAGATTCTGGGTAGAGCAACTTTCTGGTATTGCAAGGCCAGAAAGACAGCAATTCTGCTCCCCCAGTTTTGAACAATCCTGTTCTCCTAGTTCAAAAGTGTCAAACCCACTCCCTTGGCCCTGGCAGTCCCTGTTCTGTCCCTTGGGTATGACAGCTCTGCCCTCTCATCTTTGGTCAGAAAATCCAACCATATCCCCAGGCACTTATAAACAACAGCTCCACACTCTGGGATGGAGTTGATAAAGATTTGAATTTTCAAAATCTAAAAGGTTGTATCCACACTCTTTGAATCCCTAGAGATAATGGCACCACCCTTTGAGATCACAGAGTTTATGGCCCCTATTCTACCTCTGGGACAGTTCTGCTAACCACGTGCCTTATCTCATCAGCTTCTGCTTTCAGATTCCAGGGTCCCTTAGCACCTTGGCTCCTTAGACCTCCTGAGCTACTCTAGACTCTGCTTTGCTGAGACAAAATTTCCAATGCTCTTTGGCACTACCAGAAGGTTCCTGAAAGCACTTCACTCTGCCAGTAAATCTCATGCCAAAGAAATGCATCTCTCTCTCTCCATCCCCACCCCCACCCTATTGGTCAGCAAGCCTAGGCCTATCAGTAATTGCCTGGAGACACCAGATTCCACCAAGGAGCTTCTTGCCTGCAGGCACCACACTCTTTTACTCCATGGATCAGTCCTCGTGCCATCTTGAAAGAGTCTCTGGTTTCTGCTGCTGCTGCTTCTCAGCACTCTCTGCGGGACCATCAGTGATGTCTTCAGAGTTAAAGTTCTCCTCACTTCCTTCTGAACCCTCACCAGAACTACCTTTGATGTTTATAATTCCACTGACAGTCTCTTATTTATGTATAATACATTTATATATTATACATAATATTTATATATCTTATATACAAAGATATGATATTATTTGTAATATCTATAAATATATTTGCATGTGTTTTGTATATGTATACTTATATGCACATGTACATATATATATACACATATTCACATGCATTTTGACATTTTCTAGTGCAGTCATTTATGACAAGTTGGAAAATGATCACATGCCATCATCCTGTTTTCATGTGTTATCTATGTGTGGGATGCAGTCTCACCAAGGAACAGGTCCTTAGGGGCTGCGTGTGTAATTATGGAAAATAAAGAGAGAAAAGACGGGGGCAGAGGTTCCCTTTTCCTATGTCAGCATCAAGAGTGAATGCATTTTCCCATGGGTTTATATTGTCAAGAGGCTTGCAAGCCTCCAGCAGGCACATACATAATAGAGTGAGTGGACAATCGAGTGAAACTGCTGTTTAATCTAGGATGTCCAGGAGGTCTCTTCAAAGGAACAATCTATGATCAGTGGACAGTACAATCAGATAGGTCTTTGAAGTAGACAGTCTCTGGGTGCATGGTGACCAGCTAGGTACAAGTAGGAGTAGCACTTTGTGGGGATAATTATCAGTCTGGAGAACATGTATTGGGAGTCAGCTCTGTCTTATAACTGTGGGAGTCTTTCCCCACCAGCATTGGTCTTCCAAACCTTGTGCTGATGAGCATGGAGAATTTGGCCACTTACATTTTCATCTAGTTTCTTAGTTTCCCATAACTATGATCACTTGATAAGAAGATGCTTTTCTTAATCTAAAATTGCCTACCCATTGTCACCTTTTATTATTTATCCCTAATGCAGGGATAAATATATTGGCTTCATTTCTGAAATGTCCTGGCTCTGAGTTTGGGTGCTGCTGTAAATTAAAGCATTAGATTTCTAACTGTAAGCTTTGAAGTCTTCCAGCCACTTTGTGGGAGAACGATCAGACTTGTCTGATCTCACACAGATTCACACCCTTGGCAACCCTATATATATTGGTTATGCTTCAGAATTAAGTTGATGGCACTGGACTTAGGTTGTCCCTTATCTCTGCTTTTCCCACACTAATTCCCTTCCTGGTGGTTCCTCTTCTACATGACTCCTGGTCTGAAAGGAAGACTTGGTCTCTTCACTAACAGTTTCTTTAAGGTAATTTAGGCTTGAACTTCCTCTCACTATTGACCAGAGATATGAATAGCTTTTCTATCAGACATAGTGTACTAGAAGGTAGATTAATGCAGATGTAGTTAGGTTAAAATTTAACACCTTATCACATGTTCTCTCTTTTGACCCATTTTAAATTCATTCTAATTTTCAAATAATCAATTTTCTTTTCAATTGAGATTGTTTATGATTTTATTTTGTTGGGGTTTTCCCGGTGTTTTTTTTCATACAAAAATCCAGGATAGGTAGATCTATGGAGACAGTAAGTAACTGGATTAGTAGTTTCTTATATCCTTTTATTGGGGGCTCATGCAACTCTTATCACAATCCATCCATAAGTCCATTGTGTGTCAAGCACATCTGTACATCCGCTGTCCTCATCATTTTCATGACATTTTTTCCCTGTCTAAGCCATTGACATCGGCTCCTTGTTATTTTCCCCTCCCTTCCCGCTCCCCCCCTTCATAAACCCTTAATAATTTATAAATTATTATTACTTTGTCATATCTGATACTATCCAATGTCTCTACCCCAGAGACGAGGTTATATGTAGATCCTTATAATAGGCTCCCTCTTTCTAGTCCACCTTCCCCGACCTTCCAAGTATCGCCACTCTCATCACTGGTCCTGAAGGGATCATCTGTCCTGGGTTTCCAATGTTCTTGGCTCCCATCTGTGAGATTAGTAGTTTCCCAGAGTTATGGCAGGGGAGGTTGGAGAGAAGTGAAGAGTTCATAATAATGAATACAAGGAAGAAGAAAATGTGGTTAAATTGGCTGGTGATGATTACACAACTCTTTTGAATATGTATATCATTGAATTGTATGCTATATGAATTATGTTAATAAAACTGCTTTTATAAAGAAAGAAAATTAGATTTTTACTATTAGGTACCTTAGGTACTATTAGGTACTCTTCAAGTCTGCAATTATTACACAGTTCCAAACCTGCTTGCACATTCTCATTATCTATTAGAGCAGCACCCCACTCTTGGAACCAAATTCCATCTTAGTTATCGAGTGTTGCTAAAAATACTAACAAGTAGAAACATCTCAAGTAAATGGATTTGACAAACAGAAATTTATCTCTCACCGTCTAGGAAGGCAGAAGTGCAAATTCAGGATCCCAGCTCTAGAGGAAAATGTTCTCTTTCTCTTGAATCTCCTTCAATATCTGCAGACCTCGGGTTCCTTGGAAATGTTGGCATGTGTTGGCAGCAATCTTCCCCTGGGCCCAGGATGTTCTCAATGCAGACAATCTGGCACTGATCATGTGATCTGATTCTGCTATACTTTCTTGGTGGTAGTAAGGTCCCTACTCTTGTGGATTTTCTCTTCTCTTATCTCTTATAAAATAAAGAGTGATGAAGGTTAGACCTGAAGGAAACACCCCTGACATCATAACAGAGCTCCAAAGTGAGTAAAGGTGCTCCATCCCACTTTTATCTCCTTACAAAGAATTGACTGATCACATATGGCTTTATTACATAACTGCCAAGTCATGGAGAATCCTAAGTCAACAAGTTGGCACATATTTCAGGCTAACAAAAATACAATCTGTGATGGAAGGGGTGATACTCTCCATGACTTATATTATTTCCATAGTGACTCTTGTGCTTCTCCTCATAAACTCCCATCCTTTCATTCTCTTACAGTCCAGAAGTCCAATATCAACTGTTGACTTCTGCCCCTTGTCCATGTTCAGCTTGGGAGGAGTCTGAGTCTTGCCAACTCCTCAATACCGACAGACAACTTCACAGGCCCTTCCCTATGTTAGAGTGTATAGCTGCATCTTTGTTACCCTCTCCAAGTCTCAAAGTCCCAGATACTGATTCAAAAGTAAAATTAAACTTCGGGAACTACCAACACTCCCTGAAAATTTGTCTCTATGCAGAGTTTATTGATTTCTCTGAAATCTTCAAAAACATTTTGGAATCTCTACTTCAGTGTCCCTAAGGAAGGCGCTTCTCAGTCTTTCTCTGTCCTCAATTTTGCCCTTCTCTAAAAAAGTTCCATACTTCAACTTGAAGGTGAAATCTAATAGTTGTGGTGACCACTGAGAGGTTTAACTTTTGGAGGGTTCTACCCTGGGTAAGTACATTCAGTGAAAGTTTCCTCAAGAAAATAAATAACAGTGGGTAGGCTTGGGTATTACCTGAATTTACCAGCTCTGAGAAGTTATCCCATAAAGCAGGGGTCCTCAAATGTTTTAACAGGGGGCCAGTCCACTGTGCCTCAGACCATTGGAGGGCTGGACTGTAGTTAAAAAAAAAAAAAAGACATTTACTGCACTGAGGAGTCAGCTGCTAAGCAGGATAGCAGCGGCAGCAAAAACACCCATGGTGGGGGAGGGGGAACACCCACTGGGCCAAATAAATGTCCTTGGTGGGCTGCACATGGCCCCCTGCTTAGAGGTTCTCTCCTCCTATCCCCTATTCAACAGATACTCACTTAACATCTATTCTGTGCTCGATGTGAATAATATACAAAGACAGGCAAAGCCCCCACCCTCTCTAAGCTTATCCTCTCTCTGTATCTTCCAGGTGCCTGAGATCCTCAGATAGGATATAGTTGGGACTACCTTGTGTCCTCATCACTATCTGGTCTCTGTTCCCTACCACACTCATGGAGTTATGAAATCAAAGGATATCAGAGGTAGAAGGGCCTTGAGGGATCAGACAACATGTGAAGTAATTAAAAATGGAATTGGGTAGTTTGAATAAAGAATGGTTTCCCCTTTGAAGCCACACCCTCTGTGGTGGAACCATTGACAAAGAATCACAGCTTGAAAAAACCTAGTAGTAGAGTCATGGCATTTTCCAGGGAAGGAAACAGAAAGTGGCAGAGCTGCGAGCCAGACAGTAAAACCAATATGAACTGAACCTTAGGTCAAGACTTCTACTATGCAATGTAATTATCTCTTATAATCCTCATTAGAACCTTAAGAGCTAGTCTTTATTGCCATAATATATCTATTTCTCAAACAAAAAATAGACTGAGAAAGATGAAGGAACATTCACATTCATACAGTTTTCAAGTGTATAAACTCATAGATTTCCATGTATAAAGTGGCCCAGGTCTGTCTGATAAAAGACCTTTCGTGTTCAGAATGCAGGTACTAAGGTAAAAATTCATGCTGGTCTGATAGAGACTAGTGCAACCCTTAAGACGAGGGTCCTTAGTCACCATCCAGATCTAGAACCAAACTCACCTTTCTGGCTCAACTTCCTGTCCAATAGTAGACAGATCTATAAGGAGAACAGTAATTAGTAAGGCACACACATCTTAGCATAATCAACCATTCGAGATCCTATGGATTATTCATTTACCAAGGAAAAAGTTCACAAGGTTAGGAAAGTAGGAAGAATAGAAATAGAAATAGGAATGCAAGAAGGTACATTGAAGGAATTACAATCAAAGAGATTAAGCAAATGTGTATAAACTTTTAAATGAAAAAGTAATAATTTGCTCAGAAAACTTTCATTCATTTCATAATAAAATGTAAAGGAAAAAAGGAGGAAAAGAAATGTATGCTCTGGAATCAGTGACCAATATTGTCATCAATGTAATTAGCTGTAATAGTTGATTGGCATTTCAATGTTTCTTATTCATTCAAAAAGAAAACTAAGATCCAAATAATGTACTAGAGTGATCCCTACAATATTTTACAAAAACATAGGGGAAGAGCATCACACAAGGTCTATTATTGAAACTAGAAAAGGCTTCTTTTGAAGCCGTTTGAGCAAAATCTTAGAAAATAAATGGGACTCCACCAAGAGCGAAAGGGAGAGGAGCTAAGGAGATATGAGGTAAGTTTGTTGTGTCCCGTAGAGAAAATTGAGAGATGCGCTGAGGTGGGAAACAGGAGCCAAAGACTGAACAATGATGGGTCAAAGGTGGGAAGGGGCCTTATTTAAGGTTCCAGGGGACAGGCAAATTTCCATCCAGAAAAACAGCATGTGAAGATCTTTCTGAACACGAAGAAGTAATCTCTCAGGAATGAGAGCACATGATGTCAAGAATGATAATAGCTGCTCGCATGCAAGTGGTTTTGTATAAATCTCCTAAGAAAAGGGAAAAAAAGTTCAAGCAAACAACAAATTAATGTAGTCTTTATACTTGGCGGTTTCTGTCATGTGAGGTAGCATTGCCCCACAGGCCCAAAGTCACACAGACTGTCTACTTCACATCCAGAACTTGTTCCCCAAATGCCTCTCTCCAGAAAACGAACTCTGTTGGCGGCGAGCGTACAAGCAGAGCCTGGATTTCTGCCCTGGATGGGAGTTTGGACGAGCTGCTCTCTGCGTCTCATCTCACTTTGAGATTGTAAAATGCTGAGACTCAGCGGCTGGGCTGGCTGCTTCATGGGACCCAGGGACTGAGCCGTGGGTGGTCAGGAATTTCTTAGGACTTCCTGGGCCCCATGTTCCAGGTTGCAGTCTGGATTAATGATCCATCTCCAGGCAGAGCAAGCCATGCCACTGACGCCAGGCACATAGCATCGATTAGACTTTACACTCAGAGCTTGCTTTCATCTGAGGCTCGCCGGGTGGGCTGGGGCCTAATAATTAACATTCTTTGATCCCCATAACATTGATTGAGCTGGAGGAGGGAAGAGAGGGGATCTGAGCGCATCCCCAGAGGGAGTGGGCCCCCAAAGTCTGGGCAGAGATTATGCTTGGCAGGAGATCATGTCTTTCCATCTGACACACCAAGGCTGCCTTGAGTTTGTACACCAAGTGGTTCGGGTCAAACCGTTACATTTCACAACATGTTAGGGGGGAAATGCTTCTAAGATTATTGCCCTCTGTGCATAATGATAAGCTGAGACCCTGAAAAGGGAAGGGGATTCCCCAGTACCAGAAGGACCAGGATTTGAACTCACCTCACCTGCGTCGCTGCCTGGAGTCTTCACAGTTCAACAGGGCATTTCTTGTGATGTTGAGCCACTTTGAACATCTTGAGATGAGAGGAGAGGGTGCAATCTGACTTCTCTTAACAAAGGAAATTATTTCAGCGATGTCCTGCTATTCATCCATGCGATGATCCAACAAATATTTACTCAATACCTTGTTTATGCCGTTCCGTGTGCTAGATGCTGGGGATAGCAAAAATAGTTCTGGCCATCAGAGAGAGGGAGGGAGGGGAGAGAAAGTGGACAATGTGGCAGGGAAGAGGAGGGTTGGTGCATACTCGTGACTCGGTGAAGTGTCGTGATGCTTTTAGGGTAAGTATATTTCCTAGCTACATGAAGCAGTGGAATGGGAACTGAAGCTACGCAATTGGTTGCAATTGGTATGACGGGAGTAAGAGAGTTAGGAGATCTGACTAGAGAAATAAACAAGAACTAGATTTAAAAGGCTTCATAATCCAAGATAGAGGATTGAACTCTTTTTTTCCTGAAATATTCCAGCAAGGAGGCAACGTGGCCAGACTGACATTTGAGAATGGTCACGCTCACTATTTGGGTTGAAGATACATCATGGTGGCAGAGGTTAAAGTGGACACCCTGCAGGAGGGACAAATCCACAGTTCTTGGGTCACTTTGTGGCCTCTCAGGCACCAGGAACTCTTGTCTGGGCTGGGAATTTTCTTCTTTTAAAAATACACACCCCGTGATGATGGCAAGAGTGTGCAAATGTGGTCTGCATACAATTGATGTATGTATTGATCATGATGGGAATTGTATGAGTCTCCAATAAAGTGATTTATTTAAAAAATACACTCCCCATAGTTGTCAACAGATGCCATGATTCACTGGTTCAGAACCATTCTTGTACTCTCCAAGTTAGATGCAGAACATGTAGAACAAAGATCATTGCTGACATCAGATGGGTTTTGACAAAAAGTAGAAAAGACTAGAAAAATGTTTGTTTATGTTTTATTGACTATACAAGAGCATTCAATTAGGCAGATCCCAACAAACTATGGACAATACTGAGAGGCATGAGAATTCCAGAGCACTTCATTGTGCTGCAGGGTTTAAAATCAAGAAAGGGATGCATAAAATCAAGAAAGGGATTATATCCCTTTGCCAGATTTATTCAATCTGTAAGTTTTAGTAGCTTATCTGAGAAGGTGGACTACATGAAGAAGAAAATATCATCAGAATTAGTGAAAGACCTATTAGCAACTGGTGATATGTAGATGACACAACTTTATTTTCTGAAAACCAAGAGGACTTGAAGCACTTGCTGATGAATATCAAGGACTGCAGCCTTCACTAGGGATTATGACTCAATATAAAGAAAACCCAAATCCTTACAGCTGAACCAGGAGATAACATCAAGACAAGGGAAGAAAATATTTAAGTTGTCAAGGATGTCATCATGTTTGGATCCTCAATAAATGCTTACAGAAGCAGCAGCTGAGAAACCAAGGGGCACGTTGTGTTTAGTCATCTGCTGCACCAGAGCTCTTTAATGCGTTGAAAAGCCTTAGGAGAACTTTGAGGGGTAATAGCCAAAAGAACAAAAAATCTGCCATGAGAGGACAGTCACTCTGCTCTTCGGAAGTGAGTATAGTGAGACTAATTGTCTCGTAAGTTGGGCATGTTGGCAAGAGAGACTTGACCCTGGGGAGAAAGATCCTGTTCAGTAAAGTGGAGATGCAGCAAAAAAAGGAGAAGGTCCTTGATGCGATCGATGGACACAAGGGCGGCAGCAGTGGGCTCACCCATGGCAGCCATCGTAAGGCAGGCACAGGACGGGGCAGTGTTCTGTTCTGCTGTATATATGATCACTATGAGTTGGAATCAACTTGAAGGTATCGAACAGCAACGGTACACTCTTCTGATCTGAGAAGAAACCACATTCATGTTTTCTGTACACAGTATAGCTTGCTCCTAGCGAGTCCATTCTGACCACTCCCCAGACCACCTGACCTACTTTTGTTGGTACTCATTTTTCCAATGACAGATTTCGGACTGCCCCGACACTGCCACCAAATCACGGTAGCAAAGACACACACCCTCACAACTTTCTACTTCAAACCTTAGTGGACATTACCTTAGCTAGCGTTTCCCCTCCACTCAGTCACCAATACATATGTGCTAATTGAGCCTGTACTTCATGTCAGGCACCGCCTGCCTCTGGGGAGGTGGTCTCTCATGAGTCCTCATGTCAAGACCTTAATGAACAGACTGCAACCAGGCACCATGCGCTCATACATTACCTCTATTCCTCCAATACTTTGCATGGTCTTTCTGAGCCACTTCTTCCCTACATGTCCTATTTTTAAAAGCAAAAGGCAAAACAACCAGTGGATTTTGTGTAGGGAGAGAGAATTTTTTTAAAAAGAAGTATATCTCCAGCTTCTCCAATTGCCATAAGATTGATTCAAATGCATGGCAACCCCATGTCCGAGTATGCAGTGTGTTCCATTGGGTTTTTAGTGATTGAATTTGGGGGAGCAGATCTCAAAACCTTTTTTCTACCTCTGAGTGGACTCAAGTTATCAATCTTTTGGTTAGTGATGGAGTGTGCTGACTATTAACAATACCAAAACATAAAGAGCAGGTAGCAAACCTTACCATCCACTTGACTCACCCCTACTGTATAAACCCCATTTCCCAGAAATAGCCACTGTTAGCATTTGGGTAAATATCCTTTCAAATACTCTAAGAAATTTCTATGCCTTTTTTCCTTCTAATTTGAAAATACCTATTTATCTTTAAAGATTTGTGGCAATGAAATATTTTCTCCTCAGAGGGGTTCCCTATGATCCAATGGACATATTTGGGGCCCAATGCTTGCCTGTGGCATAGCAGCTGCTATCCTACATAATTATCTGTGTGCCCATTGTGCCTCCGTCAGGTAGAGTGTGAATTGTTTGAAGACAATGTTCATGCCTTATCATCTATGCATCCCCCAATGTCCTTTAGTACTTAGTGACTAGGCTGTCTTAACCATAAAGATTTGAAGTCTTAGAAATTTCAAAGGCAATTCTACCAATTATAAGGTCACTATGAGTTGAGATTGACTCCAGGGCAGTAAGTTTTGCTTTTAACATTCATTTAATTATGTACATAGAATGGATGAATATCTGGCATCTTGCAGGTATGTCTGTCTGACATAGAAATTTTCCCAAAGACTGTGACATGTTTACATACTCCCCTCTAATTCTAGTTTACCACAAGGCCAGACTAAAATCCTTTGATTAAGATATTTGATAAAAATAATGTGGATTGGGAATGATCATTCTCCCCTTTTTGGGGGTTTGTTTTTTGTTTTTGTTTTTTGGGGGCATCACTGCCCTCTGGTGGTGGGCGTAGGAGGCCCAGCCTTGCCGCTGGATTTGAACCTCCAACCCAGTGGGCCGCAGTCCCGTGCACAACCACTATGCCACCGGGGCTCAGCCCCATTCTCCCCTTTTTCTACTGCATTTAAGATTTTTTTTCTAGTGACTGTCTCTTCCAACTAATTGTAATGAGATGGTAATTTCTCTGAGACACAGATGTGCTGATCTTGGTCACTACTGCATTCACAGGGTCTACCATCCAACTCTGATAAACGATCTGTAGAATATGTGAGTGAGCTATGGTTAGATGGCAAATGGAATAGACAGATAGATGGATGATGGAAGGATGGAGAGATAGATGGAAAGATGACAGGACTTCTTAGGTGTGCTTCACAGAATACACATGAGGAGATAGCATGGGCACTAAGTAGTGTAAAGGAACCCAACTGGGGATAAAAAGCCTGAATTCTTGCCCTACCTCTCCTTTCCACCTGCTATCTAGCTCACTTTCTGTAAGTCTCAGTTCCTCGCCCTGAAACCATGGGGCTTGGTAGTCCCCTGGGAGCCTCCCCAGTGGATGATCCAGAAGGTTCAGCTTGCCTTGGCCCTGCCCCAACCTCCTATTTCACACCTCTTTAATTACCCACCTGCATGTCTTTTATTATAGAGATTGGGGTGGGGGCAGGGACTCGTTAAATAAAGGGCAAAAGGAAATTGCTGGCTTGCTTAAATGACATTGTTGGCATTAACTAGATTAACTTTTGAAATGAAAAACCCACAAAAGCAAAACCAAAACAGGGAAGGAGCCATGGTTTCCGCTGGGGGCTTCATGGTTCCTTAATTCAGCCTGGCTGACCCCCAACTCAAGCATCCCAATCTGTTTCCCCTGAGGAGGTCATGGGAGCGCTTGTGCTTTTCCACAGGTCTTCATTTTTAGGGATCCCAAGAAAATGGAACTGGCTGCTGAGCCCCCGCGTGGACTTGGGAACTCCTGGCAGAGAGTGCAGGGTACAAGAGAGACAAGAAAGGCGGTAACGAGATCATATAGAGAGCAATGGGGAAACCAAGGGGCCCCAAAGTCTACCAAATCATAGAAGCAACTCTGGAGCTGAGTACAAAGATCGTTCCGCCTCCCACTTGTGTTCCCTTCCCACATCTCTGCTTGACAGCACTCTGCTTGCCCGTGGAGTCTCTGGGTGGTCCACGTAAGCATCTGACTCGTCACCAAAAGGTTGGTGGTTCAAATTCAACCAAAGGCAACTCCAAAGAATGGCCTGGTAATCTGTTTCTGAAAGATCCTACTCTTGACAATCATATGCATTGGCGGTGTCTGCCCCCATGACTGCCACGGGACAGGAGGGTCCTGGCAGCAAGGGATTGGCTCTTGTCCATAAACTTATCATCTAGGTATGCCACACCACCTTGTGTGACAGCGGAGTGATGAAATCAACTGCCCACTGAATGCTGCGAGCGTCCACTGACAAGAGGCATTCGTGATCTCCTGCTTCTGAAGGATGAGACCTAGTGACAGAACAAAAGAGGTTCTTTGAGGCCGGAGGTCTTTCTAGCACCCCTCAGTCCTCCCTCACATAGGAGCCATAGCTTGACCATCAACAGTCCCATGGTCAGCATCACCAGATGCCAGACTAGGTCACTGAGCATTAATGATTGCCCAGGAGAAAGTTAAACTGAGCGGCAGTTCATTAAAGATTAAGCTCCATCTTGGTAGCCCTCAGGGGAAGAGAGCGAGGTCCTGCTCCAGGAGGTCATGTGCCAGGAAAGCCTTCCCAGAGATCTCGTGACAAGGAGCCAGCAGAACTTGGTTCTAGTCCCGGCTCTGCTCTGAACCCTCTGGGGAATTTCAGACAGGCCAGTGCCTCTTTTTGAACACTGGTTTCCTCCTTTGATGTACAGAGAAGATCCCACTGGGCTCCTTTTGATGCTAGCAAACATTGTCCTGAGAATGCTAGCTAGCCCTCACGCATGTTTGCCCATCTTAGTCTATTAACTCTGTTGCTACCCTCCTCTGTCCACTGCAAATTTCACTTCCTGTTCACAGTCTTTGTGACTGGGTAAATCACAACTTCTCCAAGAGACCTGGGGTTCAGGAACACAGATCTCTCTTCCTTGTTCCCTCTTTAGCCAGATTCCATCTCGGAGCCCAGAGCATGCTGGCCTTGCTCTCTTGGTAGAGCCCAAGACACCACTGAAGAGAAGAATTTCTCCCTTTGGTCAGTTCTTGGTAACTCTTTGTGTCGGCCCATCTGATAATCCAGAACTTGGCAAGCTCTGTGATGACACAGAATTGCCACAGTACCAGAACCATGACACAGTACATAATTAATCAGTGAACTCCTACTTCCTCTTTTCCCACCTTACGGACCAGGCTCTTTAACCATGGGCCATGGCTCCAGGGCCAATCCAAATAGAAGGGGCGCCATGGCATCAAGGTGGAAAACCAACCATTGCTGTTAAGGTGGGATAGCTGAAGACAAGGGTGATGCTAAGAATTTTGGATAAATAACAGGGTATGGAGATGAGGGAGGCAGTTGGGGTTGGCAAGTAAATCTCTTTTGCTGTCGCTTCTAACAGAGTTCTTCATGAAATGAATGTAATCGCTGTTCTGTCTGTAGGTGGCAGCACTGGCCCCTTTTTCACTCCCAAAGGAGACCTTGGTTTTCACTAGAGAACCAGCGCTCCTCTCCAGAGCAGAGTCGACTATGAGACTGAAACAGCAGCCACTAACTTCATAACCATATACTTAAATATTTAAGAGAAGGGCACATTTGGTGAATTCATAACACTTTCAGAACCTCCTCCCACATATAAAATTGGCCCTCAGGTTCTCGCACGATAACAGCTTACCAATAGCTCTCTCTGATATCCTTGCAAAGGTCCCATTGAAACTCTAGAAAGATCGCCCAGGACTCATGGAAGCCAGTTTGAAACCTCTTGAGCAAGAGGTGTGGAGCCATCCAGAAGACAACACGTGTCTCCCTTCCCACCACTGGGCGTGGGCGTGGGGGAGGGGGGGGATCTGCTTTTCCCACGCACCGCCCAGCATGACTGGCATTTGAGTCCTTACTTGGACCTAGGCCTTGTATCTGCCCCTCACGTCTATTCCCTCCTTGGTTTATTCGCACAATAAGCGCTTCCATCACCCCGCTGTCCAAACCCAAATCACTGCCATCCAAGCCGTGCCGACTCACAGGGACCCCAGAGGACTGCACAGACCTGTCCCTGTGGCTTTCCAAGAGGAAAACTCTGCGCACCAGTAGAAAGTCTCCTTTTTAATTCTGCGGAACAGCTGGCGATTTGCAAGTGAACAGATAGTGGGTCAAGGAGTTCCCTTCAAAGAATGTCCTGGCACAGAGGAGGTCGCTGAAAAACAAGGCTCTTGTTCAAGGTCACAGGGTAAGTGTCGACTGGGGCAAGTGCCACAGGCAGGAGGGCCGAAGGCACCCCACCCCACCTGTGAACAGACTTCCACCGTCTGAGCGAGTCCCAGTGAGGCAGTCTGGAATCCCCCTCCGATTTGGTGCCAGCTCTTCCCCAGCAAGCTGTGTGGCCCCAGGCAAGTCCCTTCACCTGCGTGTGCATCCGCACCCTGCCGGCCCCCCTCTCCCCAAGCCAGGGGGAGTACCTAATGAGATACTGGCAGCGACAGGGCTTTTAAAAGTATCAAAGCTCTCTTGGAGGTATTATTATTAATTATTATTATTATCATCATCATCTTTTATGGTTATTAATGACCTGTTACCTGCAAGGATTCTGTCATCTAGGAATTTCTGTAAGCCCTTCTTGAACCTGTTTATATTTCCAGTCAGCGGCACCTCTTTTGCTTTGGATCACCAAACTGCAGACAAACTCCTGGGCCTCAGAGGAGCCCTAGGAAGCCAGGGCTTGAACTGTCTTACTCCCTCCCCTTGGTGTTTTCTGCCCTGGCCAGGGAAATGCAGCGCAATACAGTCTCACTCCCAGTGCCCTGCCACAACTCTATTTGCGAGCCCAGGTCTGTGACGGGGGCTTAGGAAGAAGAAGAACCACGAGATAAATGCCTTGTCTTCTCCATGATAGCCCAGAGACCACAGTCCAGATTGATAGGAGCCTCTTGGTCTCGTCTTCCTTTCTAGACCTGAAAGCAGGGTTCCTAGTCCAGTCCCAGGGACCATCAGAAGCCGAGGACAAAGCACAGCGCTCCAAGCTCATCTCTCAACATGCATTGACCCCTGTGACCAGGCACGGAAAATATCATGGAAAAGGAGGACGATCTTCAATGAGATGGATTGACACAGAACCTGCGATAGTTTGCTCAAATGTGACACTAGTGAGGAGGCGAGTCGTATTTGACTCTGTGGGACACAGGGTCACTACGAGTCGGAACTGACTTCCTGGCACCGAAAAGTTGTGAAGATTTGGCACAAAGGACTGGGAGTCCTTCCTCAAAGACACTGCCTAAGCCAAACATCTAAACCAGGCACAGCGAGAGAGTACCCTTTCTGCACTGAACTTTCCGGGTTTCAAATGGAGTGAAAGCCAATATGGCCCGGGCCCTCAAGAAATCCACCATCTGATAGATGGAACCCAGACAAAAGCAACCATCGGGCAAAGCACAATCAGTTGAAAGCATGAATAGAGTCAGAGTCCTGCAAGGCAGAAGCCTAGAAAGGCTGACTAGTCCTGCCTGGGGCGATGTGGAAAGGATTTCTAAAGAAGGAACATTGACATAAGTCCTGAAAAATGACTTGCTAAGCCTTTGTGGCCCCATGTGTCAGTGAGGTGAAGAGAAGGCTTCCTGGAGTAAGGCATCTTGCTGCAGTGAACATACACTAGCCACACAGTCTTAAGGAGTGGAAATAGAGGGATCAGAGTACCAAAAGTTGCTGGCGGAGTAGCTGTGTTATCATGGGTCCTGTATGTCTTCAGAAAGGATCCGGGCTGACAGTTGAACTCTGGGTCTCATAGAACTTCTGGACTACCTCTCGTTCATCCCTTGAATGTCTCCGGTTGTGGAGAATGTCGAAGCAGCCGAGCCTCAGACCAGTGTCTTCCTGGATGGATCTCTGAACATTTCAGCTGCAGACAGCTTCTCAGACACAGAATCTCGCTTTCCTAACCCCACCCAACCCTTCGGTTGCAGGTAAGATGATGTAGAAAGAAAGACCCTGTCCTCACCAGTCAGCTGCAGAGATGGGAGTGGAACCCAGGCTCCCGCTGCCTCTCACTCACATAATAGGATCAAGTCTACCCAATCCACCTGCAGGAAAACTCCAAACAAATTCAAGGGGATTGTAACAGTAGCATTTGCAGGCAAATTACACTCCATGCGCTAATTAGGAAAGGATTGGGGCTCTCAGACTTAATTAATATCTAGTCCCTAACAACTTAATCCTGGGTGAAATCATAGCAGGAATCTCACCCGCATGCCGAAATTCTTTCCTCCAACAAATCACCTATATAAATATATATATTTTAATAGCAGCAATTATAAAGTTCTCTGCCAACTTATGGGGCTATTTAACATTCCTGGACTGAGGCCACAGTTTTTTCCTGGTCTCCTCCCTCCCCAGAACCCAGGCCTAATGAATAGTAACTCTTTTGTGGCTCTGCGTTCCTTTTAACCAATATCTCTTACCCAATGGGTCTTCGCAGGGAGTTAATAAGCAGTCTGGGAGGACTGCCCGAGGAGGTCCACGAACCTAATCGTTAACTGCAAGGCCTAATCAGCATCTGCTTCCCACCCAGAGTCCCCCACAGCTCCCCAAACCTGGTGCCCCCAGTAATGGATGGAAAATCGGCGATTTCCTGACAGTTAGCAACCGATTTTCCACCAATTAGAAGAGAGAAGGTGGTCTCTGGAGGAAGTTGGATGGCCCCACCACAAGGATCTGGGAACGGAAGAGAGAGATGATCCTAGAAGCGCCAGAGAACCCGAGCCCAGGGAGGCCTGGGATCTCCACTTACACCTCCCTCCTCGCAGCTCCTCCTTCACCGGTAAGCCTGGGCAGAAACCACATCGATTTGTAGCAGTGGATGGAAATTGGAGGGGGTGCGGGGCGGTGACTGGGCTGGGACCTCCAGGACAGCACTTCCCACTCAGTAACTCTCCGCAATATAGTCATTCTCTTTCCCTCCTCCAGGCTCAGCCTGATTTGGACTTCTCCCGCTGGGTCTTAACTCGGGATAATTGAAAAATTCTTCCAAGGCAGCTTATAGCTGGTTGCACCCGTTATTAACTGTTGGTGAGTCCGCTCCTCACCATGGCAGCTCCGTGCACAAGGGAACACACTATGTCCTGTTTGGACCCTGTCCCACGGTCCCCGACTCAGGGGACTGCTGTCCTACATGAGGGTTTTAATGGCTCTCTTTCAAAAGTTGGTTTCCTGACCTCTCTAATTTGCCATCATCTGGACGTTCCGGACCCTTAATCTGAAGACGGTCCAGCATTGTGGCAACACACAAACTTTCGAAGACACACCAGTGATAGCTGTGTATAAGGTGCCTGGTTTGGGAGTTAAAGGGTTATGTTTTGAGATCCTGAAGTTGTCGTTTTCCATTTGTGTGTGACCCTGGGCTTCAATTCTCTGAGCCTCAGTTTCCTCGTTTGTAAAGCAAACTCACTGTCCTCCAGTCGACTCTCGCTCACAGCGACCCTGTGGAGGATTTCTGCGACTGCACGTTGTTAAGTGAGCAAACTGTCCCATTTTTCTCCTTTGGCGCTGCCGGTGATTGGAACCTACCAACTTTGTGGACAGCAAACAGCCCAATGCTTACTCAACAGGACCCAAAGGAGGATCATAGCAGCACCTGCAGGTGGAATAAAATAATGTGAATAAAGTATTTCACGCCACCCTGCAAGACTCACTCTATTGCACTATTGTTACACTTAGGTGCCCTGGAGTTCATGCTGACTCATAGTGACTGTGGTAGTTAGATGATTGTAGGTCGACTTGCGTCTGATGAAAGTGCAGAGATGGAGTGCAGCTTGCCAATGAGGTTACAGCCTGATGATGGCTCCTTGTGGAGGTGACCTTCTTAAAGAAGGAACTGCGACTCAATCTCTCTCTCTCTCTCTCTCTCTCTCTCTCTCTCTCTCTCTCAAAATGTACCTTCTTGCTTGCTGGGACTCTGCTACCAGCCCTGAGAGTGGCCAGCACCTGCCATATTTCTACCAATTTGGGGCCCACTCAACTCTATATCGACTGGCCTGTGATCCTTCTGCTTCCCAGTTCATCAGTCTGTGTCTTTGGACTGCAGCTGCATGAGTTCGAAAGGGGGCGATGTTAGGCACGAACATTGGACTTATGCTCTGAAGTTGGACTGGGCTTGGATGCCTTTTTGATATGTAATTCCTTCTTGATGCAAACCTCTTTGCATGGATGAGTGTCACCAGATTTGTTTCTCTAGACAACCCAGCCTAACCTCTGTACAAGAGAACAAAATATTTCTGGTCCCACCCAATCCTCACAACTGTTGTTAAGCTTAAGCCCATTATTGTCACTGTGTCAATCTATCTTGTCAAAGGTCTTCCTGTTTTTTGCTCTCCTTCTCTTTTATCAAGCATGACATATCCTTTTCCAGTGACTGGGCTCTCTGGATAGGATGGCAAAGTAGGTGAGATAAAATCTCCCCATCCTCACTTACTTCTAAGGAGCATTCTGGTTATACTTCTTTCAAAACACAGCAGTTTGTTCTTCTGGCAGTCCGCAGAGCTTTCCATATCCTTGCCAGAGCCATAAATCAAATTCCTCTTCTGTCTTTCTTATTCAATGGCCAGCTTCTACACACACACACGATGTGATTAAAAACACTATGGCTTGCATCAAGCAGACCTTACTCGTCAATGCGACCTCCTTGTTTCTCAACACTTTAGAGAGATCTCGTGCAGCAGAATATCCAGCTAGTGTGTCATTTGATCTCTTGCCTGCTGCTTTCATGGGCTTTGATTGTGGATCCATGTAAGACAAACTCCTTGACAATTTCCCTCTTTTCTATGGTTATCATGACGCTGTCTATTGGTCCAGTTTTAAGGATGTCATGTTTTTTTACATTAAATTGTAATTCATGCTGACGGCTGTAGCCCTTGATCTTTATCAGCAAGTGAAGCAAGCAAGGTTGAGTCAGGTGCATATCAAAGGTTGTCAATAAGCCTTCCTTCAATGCCATTTTCTATTAGGGATAGCTAGGTTTTGTGTTAACTTGACTGGACCAGGATTCTAATAAGTTTGCCAGTAATCCCCTATGATGTAACCTATCATCTACTCTGTGATGAGATCTGAATAATGAACAGAGAACTGCATACACACTCCCATTCTCTATCTCAGCCACCAGGAGACAAGGGGTGAGTGCCTAAGAACATATTAGCATACAATTACCAAATGTCTCAGAAACATTAGACAAGTCCATTGAAAGTGAAGAATAAGATAGAGTGGCTCAAACAGTGACCTAAACGCAGAACCAGAAGACTTTTGAGGAAGACATGTCATTGAAACTGCCTACTAAGAAATTCAAAAGAATCATGGAAATGTGCTTCCAGCAGCTTGAAAAAATGACTGAGAAAGCTGCAGATGAAATTAAAGAAACTTCTTCCAGAATCAATCATCCCTAGACTAGGAAACTAGGAAACTTGATAAAAAATCCAAGAAAATGCTATGACACATAAATAAGTAAAGCATTAGAAACAATATAAAACAGCAAATGAAAATACAAAAGCTTAATACTAAGATTTCAGAAATAGATGATCCATTGAAAACGCAAAGGAGTCGAATTGAATCAATGGAAGACTACGTTAGTGAACTTGGTGACAAAAGTCTCCACACTAATCTATTAAATGAACAATGGGGAAAAAAGTGAAGAAAGATGAAGAATTTGGGAGAGCATCATCCAGAGGAAGAGCTTTTATGTTCTGGTATCGCTTCCACCACAGGAAGAGAACACACACACACACACACACACACACACACACACACACACCGGAAATTGTAGATTTGTTGTAAGAAAACTTCTGCAGGAAGGAAAGGTCTGATGAAGCGAAAAGCCACTACTGAAAAACCTCAGGAGACTGACATCTCTGGGGATGGGCCAACAGAAAGTGGGGGTTATGCCCTCGAAGCTGCTGCCTTCCCCCCAGGCTTCAGTATTTCAGAAATTAAGAACAAGCGGCCGCGGCACTTGATGTTCACATGGTGGAAGCAACAGCAGTGAAAAGGCAAGCTAGCAGCTAAGAAAAAAAAAAAAAAAAAGCTTAACTGAAAGAAAGAGAAGATCCTGGTGATGAGGCTCCACCAAAACCTGCCCTAAGACCATTGACAACCAGCGAGTATATGATGAAGCCATAGGACTCCCTGGTGATGAAAAGCTTGGTGACAATGAAGCTACAGATGAATTTACATCAAACTTCTCCCAAGATTCTCATCCCCACGTCAGACAGACCTCATGGGAGAACAGCAGGACTCAGTGAACAGCTCTCCCCAGTTACACCAAACTCACATGTTTTTTACAGCAGAGATCTGACTCAGAAAAAATTACTCCTCAGTCCATCTCAAGAGATTTCACAGATCTGATGGTTATCATCAATGAGGACGATAAGACACCAAATGGCCTTAAGTTGGAGTCACTTGCCACGTGATCCAACTACTCATATTAAAATGAGTGGTGTTCCTGGAGCTGGAAACACGGGGAATCCAGGGCAGATGATTCCTTCAGGATCAGTGCTGAGAATGGTGATGCTGGGAGGGTGGAGGGAAGATGGAGTAGAAAGGGAGAACTAATTGCAGGGATCTACATATAACCTCTTACCTGGGGTACAGACAACAGAGAAGTGGGTAAAGGGACACATTGGACAGTGGACAATTTGACAGAATAATGATAATTTGTAAATTATTAAGGTTTCATGAGAAAAGGGGTGGGGAAGGAGGGGAAATATGGGGAGCTGACACCAAGGGCCTAAGTAGAAGGAGTATGTTTTGAGAATGATGATGGCAACAAATGTGCAAATGTGGTCTGCATACAATTGATGTATGTGTTGATCATGATAAGAGTTGTATGAACCCCCAATAAAATGATTTTTTTTAAATGAGCGGTGTTCGTCAACATAAAGAAATTAAAAGAAGAGGCAAGGACCCCACAGGACACACACCTAAAGTCATTCTGATTAAATTCACAACACGAAGAGGTCATTCTATTTGGCATCTCACAGGTACATGTTCAAAGTGAAAAGAAAGTGGAAATCCAGGAGCTTGGACTAACTAGGCTTTACCCGAAAATCTCTTCAGAAAGGAGTGTTTCAATCTAAATATGGAGACTAAGAATGTGTCCATAAGCCCTGCGAAATGGATACAAGTAGAACAAAATTTCATTTATAAAATTCTGAAACAGCAGCATTTAAATTAACTGATAAAAATTAATAGGAATAAAATTATAAATAGAATAATAAATAAAGATGAGTTATTCATTTCCCCCCACACTTAGAAGTCTGTACGATCTTTTTGTTGTTGTTGCTGTTTGGTTTTGGGGTTTTTATTTGTTTTTTGGGGGGCATCACTGCCCTCTAGTGGTGGGAGTAGGAGGCCCAGCCTTTGCTCCTGGGGCGGCCGCTGCTGGAATTGAACCTCCATCCCAGTGGGCCGCAGTCCCGCGCACAGCCACTACGCCACCGGGGCTCAGCCAGTCTGTATGATCTTGAAATCAACTTGACTTCTTTTTCATTTGAAAGTTCTAGAATGATATCACTCGTTCACTCTGATTATTTTGTAGTTATCTTCATTTATAAATTGATATCATTTGTATATCTATATTTCATCTTGTAGGTTTTATTAATTATTTTATTTATAATTTGTCTTTTTGCTAATTTTATCAGCTAAGAAAAGTAGTAAAATGGTGTTGTTAATAAAAATTAAAACTCAAGAAAGTTAATAAGCCTTCTCATCCAAATGTAAAAGGTCAAATATCTTTAGCATCACATCCACCACTCTGGGTAAACGTGAGGATTCAATGACGCTCAAAAGCAGGGCTTACACACAGCAGATATGAACGTCGCTCTTTCCTTGGTCAGTCCACACCCAGGTAACAGCAGAGTGCAAAAAAGTGATGACTGGGTTGAGTTTCATGCTTTTGAGTCCTAAAAGAGAGGTGACGTCATCACTGTGACATTTATTGGATTTGATTGTACTTAGAACTCTGATAATTGGCCATTTCTATCTAGTAATTGCAACTAAATCAGATCCTCCCTCAAGGACATCAGTCTTAGTGGCAGAACAAAATAACAGGAGTGACTATTTAATGACTTACTCTATGCTATTAAGTCAGCAAAGGAAGCATACATGGTTTATCTGGTTGGATTATCTATTTTGATCTTCATAGAAATTTTTTGAAAAGGGTGGGCATATAATTTGCCCTCCTAATCTGGGACATTTCTGAGAGCGAGAAGCGCACAATCAATAATTACATTTGAACAATAGGTATAAAAGGAGGTGAATCCAGACCTGACAGGAAAGATAGGCACACTGTCTAAAAACGACATATCCTTATTTTAGAAAAGATAGCATCAAGAGATTAAGGACTGCCCAAAAATTTACAATTCTCTTAAGCATCTAAGAGGATGGGCAGCTTAAGATAGGGTAAGACCACAGACACAGGTGACAATAGGTCACGAAGGGTTTGGAATACTTAGCTGAAGTGCCCAGACTTTCCTGCAGAAAGACAAAGGATTTGTAAAGAAGAAAGAGGCTTCTGCTCCTGTTTCTTTCCCATATCTGATCCCGCCTGCCTCATGATACACACTCACCCCTAGTCACCTGTGAGCTTCAAATACTTTCCTTTTCAAATATGACTTCAGTCCACTGGATTTTTCCAACGTGGACTAGAAATTCTCCAGTCTCAGAATCCTTATCAGAAAAAACAAAGGAGCTGAATAGCTGGTAGCATCTGCGCTTAGACAGATAATCTCTGAGTTCTCCAGAGTTGCCTGGGAAAGGGGGTGTAATGGACACCGTTGCATTTCAAGCTGGGGTTCAAAAGGTATCATCATCATTTTCTAGTCCCCCCCTCAACACAACTCTACTGCCTAGCCTCCCAGTTCTGCCCATCCAAACCCACCTCTAGGTGCTTCCATTGTCTCCAGCTCTCTCTCTCTCAGAATCCAGCTGCTGGGTTGTACTCTCCCAAGAGAAGTTTCCAAGGCCCCTCAGAAGCACATGTAGCTTGCCCTTCACTACTAACCAGGAGAGTTCCTGAGGGAGGAGGCAGGTATGAGCGGATCAAAATCCAAGGTCTGGCATTGTGAGGGAGGCTAACTCATTTCCATCCTCGAAGATGCCAGTGAGTATTATGATCTGCAGAATGAGGCTCCAGGAAGATGGCAGAAGGTGCTTCCCGCCCACTATGGCCAGGCTTGAGGAACAGCCAGGGGAGCCTCAGCTGCCTGCACATCCTTCATCTGCCCAGTCAATTCAACCGCCATCCACTCTTTCTCCACCTCTCAGCAGTCTCTGCTCTACACCTGGTTCCCACTCACACAGGTCAGAGCTCATGAGTTACTGCACCAAAGTGGCAACAACACATATGGTTAATGGCAACCTCGCCTCCGCGATGCCTTCCCACCATCTCGTCTTTCCAAACCACCAATGGCTTACGGTAAGTCTGGCAAATCTAGTCTTCCATCTTCAACAAGAGAGATGTTTGAGCTTGGTCACACACCCTTCAGGGTTCATTTACTACAGACCCTGTCCACCGCACGAAAGCTATGTCCCTCTAGTTCTCTCAATATTGCCCATCACGTCATTCAATTACTTAACCATTCATCAAATTATGTATGGACCTTTTGGGGGCTAAGCTCTGTGGTGGATATTTCAAATTCTTCCCTTTTCGTTGACATCACCTTGTTGTTGATACCTTCCCTCGTGTTCTCTACTGGATGTATTGCTGCTCATCCTCCAGCACCCAGAGCTGGGGCGCCTTCTGGAGTCCCACCTCTACCCCACCTCCTCTGGGCCCCCAATTCATGGTCTGTTTCCTGCTTTGGCCTGGAACCCCTTCAAGGAAGGGACTGTGTTTGATCTAGTCTTTGTCATCCAGAGACCATTGCAAGCCCCAAGCTCTGGGAAAAGGTCAAATAAAATTTTCATCTTTCCTGTTCCCTATATTCCTGGTTCAACTTTCCCCCTGTTTCCTCACCTATTTCTTGCAAAATATCTGTATGAGGTGGAAGTATGTGCATTAGAAAAAGATGACCCTCTATGCATATCCCACGAAAAGGTGTTTCTTCTGAGCCAAGTACAAGCTGGACTTTGGTCTCAACTATTGTCCTCAGCCAAAGCATAATCTATATACATCATTCACAATGAATACCCCCTATTTGCTTTCCAGTTATATTGGGGAAAATATCTTCATCTTATAATCTTACTCCTGTCAGGGGCTAAGGGACTTCTGCTTTCAGACTGCTGCGTTCTTCTAAAAGAAACTGGGAGTGAAAAATAACATGAAATAATTGCATACATGTATATATGCTATGCATATTGTGAGAGCAACCAGCCTCCGCCTCCCAATTAATCATGTGTTTGGGAGGCACAATTGTGTGGTTAAGATATATAAAGATTATAGTAAAGTCATAGAGAAATAGAAGAGAGAGAGAGAGAGAGTAAAATAAAGAAGACAGACACTTTTCATTTTGGCATACTCACTTCAGCTCTTCTTGGTAGTACATGTGGAGGTGGGAGATGAGAGGACAGGAGGGAGAACTCTATGATTTATTTCTAACTGAAGCTTAGATAACTTTGGGGAAATGCCAGCCTCTTGATTACAGATATCAACCTATGTCAAGAGAAAGGGCTGTAACACAGGCAATACAAACAATAGGAGGGGGATGACCTAGCAGCATATGCACAATAGAAAAGGGAGGGAAGAGGGGTTCAGATGTGGCAAGATGGACAGACCCTAGACTCAATATAGCAGCCTAACTTTAGTCATCCTGGAGTGGTCCCAACCTTAAATTTCGGGCTTTCCTCAAGGGAACCATCACTATCCTTATCAAAAGGGAATGGACCCTCCTGAGTGTGAGCCAGACTATGCAGTCCAGTTGGGTTTGGCATTTATTTGGGGGAGACAA
>PVJH01009019.1:0-81433 GCA_004026705.1 Nesogale talazaci
TTTTAAAAGTTACTCTAGTAAACATTTCCATGATAGCATGGCAAGTTAGATTATTGTTTAAGATTTGAATCTAAGTGTGAAAGTAACCTTGAGAAATATGAACATTATTGTGCCTGCTTTTTAACTGTAGGCAAGACTATCCTATTACTTGAAAATTTCTTTTGATTTCATGACAGATACTTTGGGAGTGGGTATCCAACACTATGAAGAATCTTTCTTGTTATAGGTACCAGATAGCAGTATGTGGTCCTTTTTTATTAATGGGTAAGAATTGAAAGGATAATGCTTGCATCATGGATCAGCAAACTATGGTTTGTGAATTTAATCCAGCAGGTGACCTACAAGTCTACAAGCTAGGAGTAGTTTGTAAAGAATTGTTAAACAAAACAAAGAAGATATGATAGTGTCTCTAGCCCATAAATCTTAAAATATTTATTATCTGGATCTTCATAGGCTAATCCTTGGCCTAGTGAAGCATGGTCAGCCCTTCTTTCTGAGTTATAAATTAGTTTTCTTACATTCATTAGAAAGGAAGGATTCATGAACTCACCAATTATGGCAAAAGATATTTGTTAGAGGAACAATCAAGGGAATAAGACCAACTTCATTGAGACATTTTCTCATTGAATTTCTAGTCTCCCTGGCCTTTCTAGTCTCTCTGCTCTGTAATACAATGCTATATGCCCATTCAACAATGGTTATGCACCATGCAGCTGATTTAGAAGAATAGGTGGAGATGTTTTGGAAAGAATGATTAAGATGAGTGCTTAATTTGAATTAGGGGCTCAGGAAATAGGTAATATGAGTGGCATGGATACCAAGGAATGAAGTAATATAGCTGAAGATAGGGTGACCATGAGGAAATAGGTCATATGTTCAGCAATATTTTGTTAAAAGTGATTAACAGTTTTTAAAATCCAGATATATCTGAATGTTTGAGGTGAACAACTTTTGTGAAATTTTACTTGTTCCCTTGAAGCTGTCAGAAATTCTTTGAAAATCATGAGCCACATTTACATTCAGAGGACCTTACTCTGTGCTGTCTTCTGAACAGTCAATGCTTCACGGGTAGAATGTCTGTTCTCTAACATATTGCTGTACGAGAGGCAATTAGTAAAGGAATTACGGTCAGTGGAGTTAAGGTAGTGTGGTGAAGACAAATGCCATTGAAATTTTATTATAACTCTTATTTTGACTTGGATTGCTTTATGAAAGCAACCCCATATTTGATACCATGACTACAATTTAGGGAAAGAAGAACCCCAATCCTGTAAGAAGGTTACTCACTTTCCAGGAGTATGTAACTGACACAGCTTTGAGACCTACATCAGTTTCATTAACATCAACTTGTTTAAGCAGAAAGGATCCTACCCAAATCCCTGTTGCTTGACACCCCTGTTGAGCGTTGACTGTTTAGGAGGATTGCCTTAGTTTATCATTTGGTGCAGTGTCCTGCGTTATTTTTCTTTTATGCCTTTTTGCCCATTAAAAATCCTTTTATCAGATCAGAGTACCTTGCACATTTTATTCTTGGGTTTTATTCACTAAGACTCATATTTATTTATTTATATTTATTTATTTGTTTGTTTGTTTGTTTTTTGGTGGCATCACTGCCCTGGTGGGATTAGGAAACCCAGCCTTGCTCCTGGAGAGCTGCTGCTGGATTTGAACTGTCAACCCTGTGGGCTGCAGTCCCACACTCAACCACTACGCCACCGAGGCTCCGCCATTTTATTTTAAAAATATTTTAAACATATTTATTGACACTTTTTTTTGGGGGGGGGGGCAATCACTGCTCTCCGGCAGTGGGAGTAGGAGGCCCAGCTCCACTGCTGGAATTGAACCTCCGTCCCAGTGGGCTGCAGTCCCGCGCACAACCACTACGCCACCAGGGCTCAGCCCATATTTATTGACACTTAACTCACACATTATACAATTTAAACATATTAAAAAGTGTTGTGCCACATCACAATTCTAGAACATTTTCTTTTTCCTTTTAATTATTGTTATTAGGTTT
Organism: Nesogale talazaci; assembly: GCA_004026705.1. Taxonomy (NCBI): domain Eukaryota; kingdom Metazoa; phylum Chordata; class Mammalia; order Afrosoricida; family Tenrecidae; genus Nesogale; species Nesogale talazaci. The sequence continues at coordinate 2,018 of PVJH01009019.1, forward strand.
CTATTTTCCCCTAACCTCTCCTCTTAGATCCCTAAGAAAATATTAATCCAATTATTTACCTATCTTGGCTCTGCAAGGGCTGGTCCCCTTTCTCTTGCTCTCTGGTGATTGGACGAGCATGCTGTACTTTCGCTAGTTCTCTGCCTCAACCCGTGAGTTACACGATTTGTGGGCCAAGCCACCTTGAGGCTCTTTTGAGAACTGCTTTGCCACATTGCTAGGGAGTACATAGCTTGAGTTTGAAGCTGCTGGATACTGTCATCTGGCATTGTTTGCATTCAGTATTCTATCTGATGGTTGGTGACCCACCCAGTTGTTTGTTACATGAGAAAGGACTCCACTGTCTATTTCCTCCACCCTGGACCCGGCAGCCCACACAAGTTGAAGGACTTCCAGTATATTAATCATTCTTTATAAGTGAACTGAACAGAACTTTCTGTATTGCTGTGTGGACTAATTAGCTTTCACATTCCTCATCACTGTTTGTGATAGGATTATGTCCACCTGTCTTCAAGGAAATCTAATCAATACAATTATCATTCAGGTTTATGCACCAACCACAAAAGTAAGTGATAAAGAAGCTGAAGAAATCTACTAATGTGTTCAGGCAGAAATTGATCAAACATGCAATCAAGATGTTTTGATAATTATTGTCAATTGGGATGCAAATGTTGGAAACAAAGAGGAAGGAACAGTAATTGGAAAATATAGTCTTCATGATGGAAACAAAGCTGGCATTAACATGATAAAATTTTGAAAAACTAATGATTTCCTTATTGCAAGTACTTTTTTTTTCAACAACACAGAAACTATAATACACATGGACTTCTCCAAATGCAATATAAAGAAAACAAATTGACTACATCTCTGGGAAGAGACAATGGAAAAGTTCACTATCAGCAGTTAAAACCAGGCCTTGTCCTGACTCTGGAACCGACTTTTGCTCCTGTGTAAGTTTAGAATAAAGATAAAGAAAATTAACACAGGTCCATGAGAGTCAAAATACAACTTGAGTCTATCCCATCTGAATTTCCCAAACATTTCAAGAACAGATCTGACACACCGAACACTAATGTCAGGAAGCCTGAAAAGGGGTGGGTGGAGATCAGCAACAGCATTCATGAAGAAAGCAAAGGGCTATTAGAAAGACAGAAAAGAAAGAAAACATCAAAGAAAACATCAAAGAAAACATCAAACATCAAAGTGGTTGTCCAAAGTGACTTTGAATAGCTAATAGAATAGCTAAAGAAATTGAAAGAAATGGTAAATCAAAAAGCTGAACAGAAAATGTCAAAGGGCAGCTGGAGAAGACAAAGCCATATAATGAAATGCACAAAGATCTAGAATTAGAAATCATAAAAGGAGAACATGCTCAGCAGATCTGGAACAGAACGAGTTGAGAAAATTAAGCCTGGATTTGTAGTCTTGAGAGCCTATGGGCAAAATATTGAGTGTTACAGGAAGCATCCAAAGAAGGTGGAAAGAATACACAGAGTCACTGTACCCAGAAGAACTTGTCACTAATCCACAATTTCAGGAGGTAGCATATGAGCAAAAACAAATTGTACTGAAGGAAGAAGTTCAAGATGCACTGAAAGCATTGGCAAAAAATGTGGTTCCAGGAATTTCAATTGATGAAATACCAATTGAAAATTTTCAGCAAGCTGATGAAGCACTGGAAGTACACACACACATTTTTGCCAGGAAATCAGGAAGACAGCTACTTTGCCAAATGACTGAAATAAATTCTTGTTTGTATTCATCCCAGGTAATGGTAATCTAACAGAATACTTAAACTGTAGAGCATTATCACTGATAGCACAGGCAAGTAAAATTCTTTTGAAGATCATACAACTGTGGCAGCAATACATTGACAGGGAGATTCCAGAGGGTCAGGCCAAATTCAGAAGTTATTGTGCAACAAAGAATATATTGCTGATGTCAGATGGTTTTTGGCTGAAAGCACAGAATACCAGAAAAATATTTACTTGTGCTTTATTGACTATGCAAAGGCATTAAACTGTATGGATCATAAGAAATTGTGGATAACCTTCAGAAGAATGGGAATTCCAAAAGCCTCCACTGTGCTCCTATGGCACATGTACATGGATCAAGAGGCAGTTGTCCATGCAGAACAAGAAAATATTGCTTGGCTTAGAATCTGGACAAGTGTTCTACTAAATTCTGTAATATACTCTCACCATGCTTATTCAATCTTAATGCTGAGAAAATCATTAGAGAATTTGGAGTAGTTAAAGAATAATGTGACATCAGGATCGAAGAAAGGCTTATTGACAACCTGTCATATGAAGGTGATACAACCTCGTGTGTTGAAAGTGAAGAGGACTTGAAGCACTTGCTGATAAAGATCAAGGATTGCAACTAGTATACCGCTCAATGTCAAGAAGACCAAAATCCACATAATTGGACCAATAGGTAACATCATGCTAAGCACAGAAAAGGTTGAAGTTGTCAATAATTTTTTCATGCTGTGTACACAATCAGTGTTCATGAAAGCAGCAATCAAGAGATCAGAAGAGTTGCATTAGATAAATGTGTTGCACAGGACTCTTCAAAGTGTGGAAAAACAAGGATGTTACTTTGTGGACTAAAATGCATCTAATCCAAGCCATGGTATTTTCCATCATTTATATGCTAATTTAAGTTGAACATTGAATAAAGATGACCAAAGAAGAATCAATGTATTTGAATTGTGATTCTGGAGAAGAATTTTGAAAATGCTTGAGCTGCTAAGAGGAAAAATCAATCTGTCTTAGAAGAAGTACATCCAGAATGCTTCTTGGAGGCTAGAATGTTGAGCCTCCATCACACATATTGGGACATATTGCCAGAAGAGACCATTCCATGGAGAAAGATATTCTGTTTTATAAACTGAAGGGATAGCAAAAGTTAGGAGGACCCTCAAGAATATGGATTGACATATTCTGACATGTACCTGAGCCCATTGTTGCAATCACTGTGTCAATCCATCTCCTTGGACACTTCCTCTTTTTTGCTGCTTCTCCATGTTGTCAAGTATGATGTCCTTCATTCATACTCTTTTGATTGTCAAGCACTATCTATATTTTCACCAGAGTTTTCTATAGCTCCCACACCTTCAGTGATCCCTTTATGAAGGCTAGCTTTGAATAGGGCCACATCATAAGAACTAATTGTTGTTACACTAGTGCTATGATTAAGTGGAGGATTACAATCCATTCTTTAGAGACATCATTATCTTTGGAAAATTATAAATCATTCACATGGGGCATATGGTAATTCTATTGATAGTATCATTAATTTAGCCAATATACACAATTTAAAACAAAATTGAGAAAAGAAAAGTATACATGTATAGCATGGCTTTTTAGACCAAAATACATAATTTTTGAGTTGTACAGATTAAAGACTTGAGTGATTAGACACTGTTTATAGAAACAATTAGGGTTGTGTTAAGGTAAGGCTTTCAATAGCATTCATTCACCAAAGTTGAAATATGCCTATTGGACCAAGACATTTCACATAAAAACAAAGGGAGTATGAAATTTGCAACTATTTGCTATTTGAGTATGTTGTTCTTATTGTAAAGTGCCATTGAGTTAATTGTGACTCATAGCAATGTTATGTACAACAGAAGGAAATACTTCTTGGTGTTAGCTAAGTGGATCCCAGGATATGGGTCCCTGAAAGAAAAGTGGATTGGGATGAAGGATTATAACAGGTCCTGTCAGCTACTTATCAGAGAGATATTCATCTACTCTGGTTCAGGGCATTAGTTAGACCTGGAACTATTTACATGGTCTCTCTCTTCTACCTATATGAGATAGACAGAACAAGTAACCTCTTGGAGATAGCAACTGGGCTGATGGTTTGGGGAATGGAAGTCATTGAAGGGGAGGATGTAGGGGGGAATGGTGAATCAATAATGACATGGACAGGAGAATAATAAGGTGCATGAAATCGACAGCGAGGAGGGTGTAGCATTCTTGGTCAAGTTAGATCAATCGAAAAATGTCTGAGAGGAATTACTGAGAGGTGAATAAGGGGGAAGTATAACAGTGGAGTAGGAGGAAAGAAAAAAGGGAAGAAGAAGAAAGCAAAAACTTAAAAGCACATAAGTATGTTATATTTACAAATATATAGGTCTGTTTGTACATGTACTAATGTGTAAATTCAAGAAGGAAGCAAATGTACTTTGGGCCTCTACTAAAATTTCACCTAAGTACAAGAATGGTTTGTTCTAATAAATTGGCGCTCTATGATACTCACCTTCCTGACATGATTGCTAAAAACAAAATGAGTGTCTAAGCAAATATTGTGAAAAAGATGATGGTGCCTATTAAAAAATAAAATGAGAAAAAAAAGGGGGCTGAGCCCCGGTGGTGTAGTGGTTGTGTGCGGGACTGTGGCCCACTGGGATGGAGGTTCAATTCCAGCAGTGGGGCTGGGCCTCCTACTCCCACCACCCGAGAGCAGTGATACCTCCCCCAAAAAAAATTAAAAAAAAATGTCTGGGGTCTTAAAGGCTTGTAATCAAACAAGTAGCCATCTATCAGGAAGCAACAAAGCCCATGTGGAAGAAGCACGCCAGTCTGTGTGATCATGAGGTGTTGACAAGAATGGGTATCAGAAGTTCAAAACAAGTAATCAAATGGATGTGAAGGAACATGGACAAAGTGGAACATGAACCCAAAGCCCACCTGCAAGACAATTGAACAGGCCCACACAGATGGATTGTGAGGGGGAGATGAGGAATTAAGGCTATGGTATAGCACTGATTAAATCCATAACTATTCTCTGGTTCATTAATATTTCCTCCCCTTACTATTAAGAGGTATGTTTCACCTCATTAATGCTTTTAGATCTACATAGATTCAGGTGTAAGTAAAATTGTTCAATGCAGGAAAGCCAGGATGGATGAATGGCCCTATAGAAATGGCAATGGAAGCAGTGATGCCTTCAGGATATTGAAAGACAGGGCGGGGGTGGTGAGGGTGGTAAGGAGGGAGCTGATAGCCATGATGACTGGATAACTCAATTCAAGGGGAGCAAATAGAATTGTAGGTGAATATATATTATATATAGAATATTAATACTAACATAACAATAGCAACAAGGGCTCAAGGGTTACTGGGGAGGGGAGAATACAAAGGGGAGCTGATCTCAAAGAGTTCAAGAAGAGAGAATGCTTTGAAACCGTTTGTAGTAGCAATTGTACAATTATGCTTGAACTATTTGAATTATGGAATCTTATGATATCTGTAATAGTTCCCAATAAAGCGATGAATTAAAAAATAGAATGAAGCACTTCCTAATCCTGTGCTATTCTCACAACTGGTATATTTGACACCATTGTTACTGCCACTGTGTCAGTGACCTCTATAAGGGTTTTCTTCTTTTTTCTGCCTATTTTACTAAGCATGGTGTCCTTCTCTAGGGACTGTCCCTCCTGATAATATGACCAAAGAACTTGTAACCAGATCTTACAATGTTTTTAAGAATAATTCTAGCTGTACTTCTTTAAGACAGATGGGTTTGTTCCTTTGGCATTCTAGTGTATTTTCAATACTTTTCACAAGCACCATAATTCAAATGCATTATCTTTCTTTAGTATTCCTTATTCAGTGTCCTACTTTCATATGCATGTGAGATAATTCAAAATAGTGTGGTTTGGATTAAGTCCATCTTAACTCTCAAAAGTCTCATCTTTGTTCTTCAACAATTGAAAATAGTCAGCATTTTTAAGAAATCTTGTGTAGATTTACCTAATGTAACGAGTTGTTTGATCTCTTTACTTCTGTTTCCATAGAATTGATGGTGGAGTTGGTTGATGTCTTGATTGCTGTTTCCATTAGCATTGATTGTGAATCCAAACAAGATGAAATCCATGACAATTTCAGTTATTTCCCCATTGTTCATGATGTTCCTTATTGGTGCAGTTGTGAGAATTTTGGATTTCTTTACATTCAATTATAATACATATTCAAGATTGGAATCTTGATCTTCATCAGCAAGGGATTCAAGTCCTCTTCATTTTGAACAAGCAATATTGTGTGATCTGCATATCATAGGTTGTTAATAAGCCTTCCTCTAATCCTTATGAAATCTCCAGCTTCGTTTCTATCACCAAGACCATATATTCCAACTACCGTTCCTTCCTCTTTGTTTCAGCCTTTAATTGATAGTAACTATCAAGGCAGCTTCTTTATATGTTTGATCAATTTCAGACTATAGAAGTTTGTATAATTCTTCAATTTGTTCATCACTAACTTTAGTGGTTGGTGTGCAAAATATAATAATAATATCATCTGGAGTATATTTCTTGTAGGAGTATAGATATTATTCAGTTACAGATATCATTGACCTTCAAGATAGATCTTGAAATGCCTATTTTGACAATGAATGTGACATCATGCCTTTTCAAATTTTCATTTCTAACATGATAAGCCATGTGATTGTCTCAGTCAAAATGATCAGGCCCAGTCCATTTTAGCACATCAGTACCTGTATATTAATCTTTATTCCTTCCATTTCATTTTGGCCCCTTCTAGTTTTCCTAGAATATTACAGTCCATGTTCTGATTAATAATGAACATTTGGAGCTACTTGCCTCCTTTTGAGCTGTGCCCCATCACTAGTTAAAGGTCCCCAAAGCTTTGCTTCAACTGTGTTGCAAAGGTTGACTGGACTTTGAGGAGGCAGCTCTTTATCAGTCCTAGTTTGAGTGCCATCCAACCTAAGGGGCTCATCATTTAGCTTTAGATCAGACAGCAGTCTATGTTTGCTTCAAAGGTTCTCAAGCCTCTCTCTTTGTTAGTTTGAGTAGGTAATGTGTTTCTAGGAATTTTCCCATTTCATTTTGTTTCTCAAATTTGTTGGAATTTCAATTTTCATAGTAATCAGTGGTGATATTCTTATCTCTTAAACTGGTTATAATGACAACAGTTTACTTTCTTAGTTCAGTTATTTGCCTCTCCTGATTTTCTTCTTTTTCCAGTGCATCTAGGACCTGAGAACCAGAGAAAGACATGCCTGCCAACATATTTTGGAAGAGGCATTGTGCAAAAGAGGACTAATTCCATAAAATATTGTAAACTGCTATGCTTTGTAGTAAGCTTTACACTTATAATATGGTTCAAGAGTTATGTGGAACCATTGCAACAAAGTGTGGCACCCAGCAGACAGGTAGAGTGCAATAGCAATGGTAGTTGATATTTGAATAGGATAAACAGGATGAAAGATAGAAACATGTCTGACTTTTTTCTCATGGCAATAGACCTTGGTGTGATATGGTGTTAGTTTCTCCTTCACCCTAATGAACCCAGAGGAGGTGATATGTGGTCTATGAACCCTTTCCTCATGATTTTAGCAAGACTTTGCCATGCATACTTTGTATATGTTATCAGGAGATAACATACCTTGGAGGAGCACACTATGCTTAGTAAAGTAGATGGTCAACAAAAGAGAGGAAGGCCTTTAGTGAAAAAGATTGATGCAGTGAATGAAGCAATGGTCTCAACTCTAACAGCAGTTGTGAAGGTAGTGCGGCATCAGGCACAATTTCATTCTTCATAACATAATATCATCATGAATTATAGCTGCTTCGATGTTGTTGGTAGGTGTGGTCAAGTCCATTTTAACTCATAGCGGTCCTGTGTACCACAGCACATGCTGATGAAGATGAAGGATCTCAACAATCCATTTGGATGGCAACTTAATGTAAAGATAATGGAAATCCTTACAACTGGGCCAGCAGCTAGCATCATGGCAAACAGGAACAGGTTGGTGTTGTCAGGGCCTTCATCTTGCTGGAATCCAAAATCAGTTCTCATGGAAGCAATAGCCAAGAGCTCCAATGACATTGCATCGAGAAGATCTGCTGCCCACGAGGCTTTTAAAGTGTTGAAGGGCAGGGATGTTACTCTGAGGACTGAGATCCCCCTGACCCGAACCATGATATTTTCAATGGCTTTGGCTTTGTATCAAAGTTGGACACTAACTAAATAAGGAAGTCTGAGGAAGAGTCGCCACGTTTGAATGATGATGCTAGAGAAGAATATTGAACATACCATAGACAGCCAAAGGAATTGATGTGCCTGTCTTAGAAGACGTACAGCCAAAATGCTTCTTAGAGAAAAGAATGGCTGGACTTAATCTCATGTCCTTTGAGATGTTCTTAGGAGCTGCTTAGATATAGCTACCAATAACAATGGCAACCAATCATATGATACCCCCTGAGAACTTTTAAAAATATTATAAAACCATTTTATTGGGAGCTCTTACAGATATAGCATTCTATAGTTCAATCTCATCAAGTAGTATTGTACAAGTGCTACCACAGTCAGTTTCAAAACACTTTCTTTCTTCTTAGACTCTGATATCAGCTCCCCTTTATCTCCTCTCTCCCCCACCTTACTTCTCAGGAACACTTGTTTATATATCTTTTTTCCCTATAATGGTTTTTTTTTGGGGGGGCGGTAATTCTTACAAAATCCAAGATGCCCCTGATCTAGGCCATGATATTTTCAATGGCTTCAGTTTTATGTGAAAGCTGAGCACTAAATAAGGAAGTCTGAGGAAGAGCCACCACATCCATACAGTTCTGTTGTTTGATCCCATAGAGTGGGTTATACAGTAATTAATGCTATCAGCTTCCTATTCTCTCCTACCCAGCCTCTTCCCATACCTTCTGGGAGCTATTAGTCTCATTACTGTTTCTGAAGGGTTATTTATCTTGGCTTTCATGTACCAAACAATCTTAACTATGCTAATGAACATACTCAACTCTAACATGAGTAATGAGGTAAAACAAATAAAAACATAATAGTAAGGGGAAGAAATATTAAATAAATAGAGGATAGTTATGTGGCCCAAACTAGTGCTATACAGCACCCTGGATTTATCATCCCTTCCTGTCGCCTTTCTGAAAGGGACTTCCAATATTGCAGGTGGGTTTTGTGTGTTCACTACATCCATGCTCCTTCACATCTATTTGGCTGCTAATTTTGAATTTTTGATATTTCTAGTTGATACCTCATGATCATACAGCCTGGTGTGCTTATTTCATGTGGGTTTTTTTGCTTCCCTGCTAGATGGCTGTTTGTTTGACTACAAGCCTTTAACACCCCAAACACTGTATCTTTTAATAGCTGGGCATCATCAGATTTCTTCACCACATTTGCTTATTCACTAATTTTGTTTTCAGTGATTGTGTCAGGCAGGTATCATACAATGTCACATTACTAGAACAGACCATTCTTGTACTGAGGTAAGATTTAAGTAGAGGCCCAAAGTCCATCTGTTTCTTTGTTGCATTTGCATATAAATAAAAAGGGGTATTCCAAAAAACCCCAAATTGTCCTGGGTGGGGCAGGCCTTTTGTAGTGTGCATCTTTCCTGTTAGGTGAGCACAAAGCAACTTGTTCTGAATTAGTGTACCCAGTGGTGTCCTCTGGGAAAGTTCTCTCTGGCCACAGTGAACTTTTTTTTTTTTTTAATAAAAGCAGTTTTGTCCAAACCTCTTGTTTTTGTGATGGCCAATTTAAGAAAACAATGTGCAGCTGTGAGATTTTATTTCCTTCTTGAGAAAATTGGGATGCAGTTCTTGCAGAACTGTTGTGATGTTGAACATCACTATAGGAAGAACTCAAGTTATCACGTGGTTTTCTCTTTTCCAAAAAGGTGAAAGGTTGATTGATGACAAACCTCATTCTGGATGTCCACCAACTTCCCTAAGGGATGGAAATGTCAACCCATAGTGCATTTAGAATTCATTCCACCAGAGCAGATGTTCATCAAGCTTTCTGTTTAGAGGAGTGATTCTCAACCTTCCTAATTCTCCATTCATTTAATATAGTTCCTCATGTTGTGGTAACCCCAACCATAAAATTATTTTTGTTGCTACTCATGACTGTAATTTTGCTGCTGCTATGAATTGGGTGACCCATGTAAAAGGCTCATTTGACCCCCAAAGTGGTAACGATCCATAGGTTTAAAACCACTGATTCAGAGATTTTGAAAAGATTGTGTAACGGTGTGTGACAAAAAAAGGATTGATTTGTGGCAGATGGGGGATTGTTTTTGCCACCAGGACAATGCATGAACACATGCATCCATCTCAGTGCACCAGTTTTTGGCAAACCACAGCAAGCCTCTCTTGGCCCGGGCACTTGACTCCCTGACCTTGCTCCATGCAACTTCCTTTTATTTCTGTGAACAAAGAGGGACACAAATGGACAGTGATTTCAAGACATAGAAGAGGTAAAGAAGAAACAAGGAAGATGCTGCCAGCCATCCCAAAATAGGAGTTTAAAAATTGTTTCCAAGAATGGAATCTCAGATTTGACAAATATACTAAGTGGAATGGAGTGTAGTTGGTAGGTGATAAGGTTGTTTTGTTAAAAAAAATTAAATACATAGCTTTGGAAAAAATTCCATTTTTAGGTACCCTTTATATATAAACAAGTACACACATATTTCTTCTTTCTTCTGTTTTTCTTCTGGCCCACTATCATGTGTGTCCATTATTCCCCTCTCAGTAATTCCTCTAAGATACAATTCGATTAATCAAACACCACCAGAAAACCTATGCCCTCCTCACCATTAATTTTAGAACACTTACTCTTCACCTGTAGCCGGCATTGTTGGCTCCCAGCACCCTCATCACTCCTGCCCCCCAGGAACCGGTGGACCAGTTGCTGTCTCCATAAGATTGCCTATCCCGTCTATCTTGTATAGTGAACCAGCCCCACCCCCAAAAGCATGCAGATAGTCACAAGATTAACAGGGATCCTGAAATAGTGCAGCTGTTAAGTAGAGAGAAGGACATGCTATCACCAGTCCAGTGTTGCTTTCTTGGAGAGCTGCACATCCCAGGTCCCACTTGCCTGGCAACTCATACACCCTTTTAACATTCAGCAGCACTTGTGTCTGAACGCAAACATCTTTAAAGTCCTCATTGCTCTTCTCACAGTCAGGGATAGAGTGGTCTAGTGACCTCCACACCTCCCAAACCGCCCCCAGTTCTGCCTTTAGACCCCCAATTTGGTCCTCTTGTGAGTAATCCCCAGACAGTTCAGATGAGGTGCCAATTGCTGCCCCAAGTCAGGGGTCTATGACCATGATGCTTTGGGGACTTGGTGGCTTCTCTCGCCCCCTCTGGTCTGTTGCACTGACCTCTGGATTTGCCCCTCCCTGTGCAGGTCTGGCAGGCCGCTCCCCTGAGCTGTCTCTTCAGGGCTGTCCTCAGCAGTGCTGTCGTCCAGGGAGAGGACATCATGTCTCCAGCTGAGGCCCTGTAGACATCTCTGGGAAGTTGCTGATGCAAGCAGGAACATTGCCCTGAGAAAGTTTCTGAAGCCACAGACATTGTAAGATATTTCCACATCGATTGGTTGGATTCATCTCTTTGATTTTGCTACTCTCTATGAGTTTTATTTCCCCTACTTTCATAAACTCTCTTTTACTTTAGTGGCATCGTAGTAATTGACAACAACCCTATTGGATAGAGTAGAACTGACCCTTTGGATTTCTGAGACTGGCATCCTTTCCCGGAAAGAGAAAGCCTCATCGTTTTGCCTTGGAAATGTACAGGGTTGCTGTAAGTTGAAATCAGTTCTTGCCTGAAGATGCAAAGGGATTCCTCTCCAGACTTCCTGGGCAGCTCAGTTCTCTCTTACCGTGCCTCACAAACTTCAGCTGCCTTGGACTCTGAACTCAGCAAGGTTCCAGGCCTTTGTTTGTGCATGGATGTATGATTGCAGTGCAGCGCTCTGTGCACGGTAGCCTGGAAACTCAGGAGGTGAGTTGCAGCAGCTGGAAGGCTTGCTTTATCTGCTTCCCCCTCTACAGGCTCATGTGCCTGGTGTTCAGTATCAGAAAATGGTAGATATTTATTATGGTTCTCTAGTTGTTCACGTTAAAAGGATGGAGCAGATCCTTTTCACTGCATCGTATCTGTGTAGAGAAATCTATACTTTCTTCTCAGTTTATTCATTGGGGTAATTCTGAAAAGGATTTTCACTTCATTTCCTTTTTTGTTTTCCTCAATACAGTTCACATAGAAAAGGCTTTGCTCATTTCCTTTGCTCACTATTTCCCAAGGTAACAAGTTGATTTAAAAGGAAATAAATATATTTTTAGAATTTTTTTTTTTAAGAAATTTTTTTGGGGGCATCACTGCCCTCTGGTGGGGATGGGAAGCCCAGCCTTGTCCTGGAGAGCTGCTGCTGAATTTGAACTGTCAAGCCAGTGGGCCGCAGTCTCGTACTCAACCACTATGCCACAGGGGCTCAGCCCCTAGAATTATGAATATAAGCAACAGCTTTTAAAAAATATTTTCATATATTGCAATTATTGGTCTTCTGGATACTCAAGTTATCGCATTGTTAGCCAGTTGTTGATTATTCAGTTTAACTTTGGTATTTGTTGGCCCAATTTTAGTGGGAATTCTGTGAATACTTTCTTATTTTTTAAAAAAATTAAAAACGACACATGTGTGCCTGGTTCTCTTGTAGATTTCCTGCTCCATCCTGGAATCATTTCCGCAAGGAATTCTGGTTCTTTTAAAGTTGAAATTTATTTTTAGAAACTCCTTGTAGATACTTGGAAACTCCTAGGTTCCTAAAAATATATTTTCATAGATTTTTATCTAGCTGAGGTTTGCCCATGTCTGGACAAGTTGGGTTTGGAGAAAAACCAAACTGTCATTACGACAAATACTTATTCTACATATTCAGGAGGTAGATACTATTGATTAAGTTCTGAAAAAAGGTTAGGATATCACACAAATCAAAGAGTATCATTAATCATCAAATTGTACAAGTTGAAGCAAATATATATTTTTTAGATCAGAGATATAATCTACAGGGCTAAAATTGAAATGATCCACTAATGAGAATGAAAATGAAGAGCATAGGTAGAGGAACAGGAACCTTGATTGATTAAATAAAACAGAAAGCAGAGACATCTAGTAGAGAGGGAACAGTTAGGGTGGTGGTTGAGAGAGAGCCCGAGAGTCCTCTAGGTACTGGGACCCATAGCAGGAGAAGCTAAGTGGAAAGCTATTTGGGAAACCTCATTATATTCATCATGGCACCGTAAGACAAGGATTTAGATGAGCGAAGCTGATGATTAGTGGCATGAGGCTATGTTTATCTGACCCACGTTTCCTCATTATAGATCTATAGCTAGAACAGAGACGGGACATTCTTCTTCGATAATCAGGACATCCTCTTCTCTGAACAGTGCTGGGATTCTGCCCCATTGATTTCTGCTTCTTTACAGTGCTATCTCTCCTCTTATGATGGTACATTCTGTTTCCAGATGGGGTAACTCAGGATTATTACTCTTAAGGTTATGTACAATCAGACTTTTGTCAAAGATTAAAATGATAAATCTGACTTGAAAAGTTGAAGCCTTGGTACTTATCTCCATTCTGTTACACTTTCTGCTTGATCTGGTTTTTAATATTTTCTTTGGGAGTGTGTGTGCTTTTCATATTGGGGGTTCTCTTTTGTTTTGTCACTCTTGGTAGCCTTCTTGACTTTCTGCTATGTGTTTTCTCTGTTTTCTTGGTATATGAAACCCAGAACAGATGGCTCTACAGAGAAAAAAATGTAGAACAAAGCTTCCTGTGGAGTAGGGCAGGAGGAGATGTAGCAGTAAGAGGAAGCTGATTGATATCAAAGAGTTCAATAAGAAAGAACATGCTTCACAACTCACTGTGGTACCAATTTTAGAACCCGGAGTGACATGATTGAATTCTGGAATGGTATGATGTCTGGATTTGCTCCTAATAAAGTGATTTTTGGGGAAAAAACAGGTTTGGCTACTTTTGTTCTAAGCTACTTAAAAATATCCACTTTTTTATTGCTACATTTGCATTATTTTAATACTTAGTCTTTCCCCCATTTGATTGTACTCTTCTTTGTGGATAGGAATCTTATTTTAATTACAAAAATTTACATGAGTTGAATGTTTACTCATTCTTAGGTATTGTGCTAAGCATCTATTAAAAATATTTTATTCATTCTTTGTATCAGCCCCATGAGAACAGGTATTTTTATGATGTATTTTTTAGCAGATATGCACATTTAGGTGTACAGCACTAATATAACATGCCCAAAGTTATAAACCTGGGATCTAAATTCAGCCTGTATGATACAAAAGTCTCGAATGCTGTCCACTATGGCAAATTGACAGAAGTATTAATAAAGTAATAGCATTTATATTGAACTGATAATAGATTAAATATTATCTATGTGTAATCTTTTAGCTGTGTGCCTATCATCTACTAAATGTGAGAGCGACTATCATGCTTTTAAATATGTGCTGAGAATTGTATTTGTATCATTCCTTTGAGGAATTACACAGTAGACCATAGACACAGATTTCTCTTTTAGTTTTCTAAAATTCATCAAAAGGTTATTGGGATGTTTAAGAGAATACAGATGTGCATAGAGGCAATATTCATCTCACCCCCAAACTGAACCAAAGCCACTGCCTTTGAGCTGATCGTGACTGACTTGTAGTGAACATGCAGGACAAAGCAGAGAGGCTCTGTGAGATTTCTAGACTATTAGTCTTTACACCTTAAAACTGTCTAGTCTTTCTTTTAGGAAGCAGTTAGTGATTTTGAGCCAGCAATTTCTTGGTTAGCAATCAGTACTGAACCCTCTGAGTCACCAGGGCTTCTTTACCACATCCAACAGCAAGCAAGCTTAGAAAAATAGCCATGCCAGACCAGTGATTTTTCAAAATTGACATCACATCATTTCTGTTAAACCATTGGTTAATGTGGGAAATAGTTATACTTGTATAAAAGTGCATTTTAAGTAGTTTTTTCTCTATCACCTCTTTATCACATTGGCATAAAATCCTTTGTGTAAACAGAAAAAGGTCTGGTAACATATACATCAAGTTATTAATAATTGTTATTGCTAATGGTGAACAAAGAAGTTTTGCCATTTCACCCCTTTTCCCTTTATTTATCATTTTTTAAGTAAATACAATAGTGTAGTAATAGGGAAAAGAAACAATATGAGTAACTTTTGAACTTAAAGAGTCATTAAACTTAGATATAACCCTTCCCTTTGACAGAGAATCAAAGGATATAAATATTATTCTCAGGACTGAGGTGTGGGGAGATGGGTGGGAGAGGACCTCAGTGAGTGCCTTTCTTACAGCATAAAGCCACAGCAACCTGAGTGATCACGAGGTGTTAAGGTTCAGGTATCAGGCATTAAAGAACAAAAAATCATATCACTGTGAATGATGGGGAGTGCAGAGTGAGGACCCAAAGCCCATCTGTAGGCTACTGGACATTTCCTCACAGAAGGCTTAGGGAGGGGACGAGGCAGTCAGGGTTCACTGTAGTGATAATGAAGCATACAATGTTCCTCTAGTTCTTAAATGCTTCCCCTGGCCCCACTATCATGATCCTAAGTCTATGTTACAAATTCGGCTGAATTGGAGGATGTACACAGATACACATAAGAATTGGAAACACAGGGAATCCAAGACAGAAGAACCCTTCAATACCAGTGGTGAGAAGGGTGATAATGGGAGGGTAGAGAGAAGGTGGGGTAGAAAGGGAGAACAGATTATAAGATTCTACATATCACCTCCTAGAATCTACATGTAACCAGACATCGGATGGTGGAAGATATGAAAAATAATAATAATTTATAAATTATCAAGGGTTCGTGACGGAGGGGGAGCAGGGAGGGAAGGGGAAAATGAGGAACGGATACCAAGAGCTCAAGTAGAAAGCAAATATTTTGAGAATGATGAGGGAAACAAATGTACAAAAGTGCTGATACAATGGACGTATGTGTAGATGGTGATAAGAGTTGTATGAACCCCCCAATAAAATGATTTAATAACAAAAAAGAAGAGAAAAGAAAAAAGTCACATAGCAAGCCTCAAACTTAGTAATTAAGATAATAATATTTTAGTGTAATATGTACAGAAATAAAAGTAATATAAAGTGTACATGATAAACAAAATAGAAATTGGAAATAAAGATAGAATTCTGTAGGACTGAGATTAGGGTGAAGAGAGCAATGTGAATATTGTACCTATAATGTTGGATCCTGTGTTCATGACTCATATTTATAGAATTTAGGGAAACTTTGTTTCCCTAAAATTATCTATGCAATTTCAAGGTAAAGTTTTTTGGTTATACATAGGTCTATCATTTTCTAAGAATGTACCAAAAAAAATATTCACTGAGTTTCCTGTAGTTCTGCCCTTGGAAGACTAAAGCTGTTTCAGAAGCTCACACTGGGATAAAAGACAAGACCTGTACTTTCTTAGCATATATAAAATATCCTTCTTTAAAGTATTCTTCTTCTTTGCAGCAATTCCATGCACATAGCTTTGTAAAAAGTAATTTCTTATGAAATCAAAGAACAAGATGCATTAAAAATATCAAAAAACATTTTTAAAGGGATACATGTTACTGAACAGTATATGTTGAAGTGGTCTTCGGGGACTTAATGTTTTGTCTCTCTCTTTGGTGCTTTTAAATGGAGAAGACAAAAGATATCCAATCCTGTGTTTCTGTGGTAAACATATTTAAGAGATTTTTGAGTAGTAGAGAATCTGATCCTTATAGAGAAATCAATACTGCTGCTTTAGAAGCTTCTTTCTAATCCATAAAATGAACCTTCAATTGCCAGCATTTTCATTTACAAAGAGGACCAATAGAGAAAGGAAATTAATGGTGGAAGATGAGAATTCATGTTTCAAGGGTAGTTTTGAGATAATTTATTTATTTAAATAATTTATTTATTTCGTTGTTTCCTAGTGATATCTCTGTGAAGGGGGAGTCTGTGAAGGATAAAGGGTATTCTGGGTTGTAATTTTCTTTTTCTTTTTCTTTCTTTTCCCTTTCTCTCTCTTATTCCCCTTTGTTTCAAAAGAGCCTTTTCAAATTTCTTCTTCACTCTGCAGCACAGAATTTGGAAGATAATGTATTCAAAGTGAGCTCACTTTCTGAGAAGAACACACACTGAAAGCAATGTCTTTCATGGACGATGTTTACAGGACACGAACACTACTGAAAAGCAAAAAAATATTGCAACCACCCTGTGCCAAACAACAACAAAGAATTCTTGATTAGAAAGCTGCTTAAATCCCTCTCCTATAATAAAATGAAAAATCTGGATTTATTTTAATAATATTTTCCGTAGCTCACTATTCCCATGATAATCTAATCAGTAGTGTCAGACTGCCAGTTTAGTAATTCAAAGGTTGTTTCATTAATTAGTTTTACAACTCGGTGACTTGACTCTCTCACTGCCATATGAAAACTAGCATAGATGAATATGTTGTTCTTCACAAAATAAATAGCTCTGCTGAATTTGAAAAATGGAGCCAATTTTTCCTCTCCCTTTCAGTAGCAGATGCAAGATGACAGCTAAATGAGCGATCAGTCCTTTTAAGAGGAAAATGTATATCAACATTGCCAACCACTGCCATTGAACACACATGCATAATTCGATAGGCTGATATACTTCTGTGGGCAAGAGATATAAAAGCAGCTATATGTATATGGTAATCTTGCTCTATGGTGAGGAAACGTGATGCCTTGATTTATGTCCTGGATAGGATTATAAATTATCTTAGGATCGCTTTCTTAGTAGAATCCTCAATTGTCCTCCAGTCAGGTGTCTATAGAAGTCCAAGAGATTGGAGTCACACCGGTTCCTTGCCAGGCATTGTGGCATGGACTCATGCCTATTCAACGTTACCTACTCATGCCTATTTACAGAAAGCCATATGCTAAGGTCTATGCTGACTGAAGATACTTAGTGAACAAATGCTTGTCAACTATTATTTGGGAGGTTAAAAAATAATGAATTAAATTCATACAGAATTTGTGAGCGTACCTAAAGGCTGTGTATTCTCCAACATCAGTGATTCCACCCTCTCCCCCCACCTTTTTTAAGTCACATATCATTCTGATAATCTGAGATACAAAATAGGCACTTATTCCTGCAAAATTCAGATATTCACAAATACAACTCATATTTACATATAATTAATTTTTTCCTGGTGGGAGTGCTTAACTCTAGGTGACAAAATCTTGCTGTCATATCCATCCTTTTGGTCCTTGGGCCAAGCCCTGTTTTTCTAAAAAGCACTAGATTTGCAACTGACTGACTCTAAAGCTTTCTGCTAGGTATGAAATAGGATGAATTTGATGTGCACACTGCAAATAAAACCCGTGCAACTGATGTTATGCAGATTGTTTTTGAGCACTTTTCTCATGGAAGCTATACTTTGTTTCATGAAGAGCACAGAGTAAATTATTCTTTGGTTCTAATGCTAATAAACCTAATGTTTGGGACAACTGTATTGATTTTCTTTTCTTTTAAAATGACAGACAGTGAAAGTAATTTTGCTTTCTATTTGAATTTGTTATGGGGAAGCACACAGACATCTGTGATCTCCCTCTACTAATCATTGACTTTCTACTTTTGTCAGCTAACCTCTTATGTTATATTATTTAAAATGATTTAGATGAGAATTAAATGACATGGAAAAATGGCCATGGTATAACATTAAGGGGAAAAAAGTTGCAAAAATAATGCACAGAGTAGAATATCATTTTGTGAAGAAAGCTCCAATTATGGGACATTGAATACAATGGGGTGTTCAATGGTGGTCATTAGAATTGGAGGAGGATATGAAGAAACAAAGGACTTTTTGTCATCTTGTATTTAAATAGTGACAAATGCATACTTTATTGTAGTAATCTAAGGGAAATTTATTGTTGGGTGATCGCAAGTCGATTTTGACCCCTTAACAATGACATGTAGTAGAGAAGATGACTCCATATAGGGTTTTCATGGCTATAATCTTCAGAGAAGCAAATGTCTATGTCTTTCGCCCATAAATCCACTCGATGGGTTTGAACCACCAACCTTTCTGTTTGTAGCTGAGCACTTAATCATTTGTGCCAACAGAGATCCTAAAGAAACCTTAAACCTGTTGCTATTGAATCATTTCCAAGTAATGGAGAACTTCAAGGATAAAGTACAGCTACCTCACAAGATTTCCAAGACTGTAATTCCTACAGCTCTATCGTGAAACTCAATATTGTCAGTAACAAGATTATATGAGGGGGTACCCCTCCTCCCCCCACACAAAAAAGTTATACTGGGGGAAAGAGGAGCTTATACCAGGGGCTCACATAGAAAATAGTTGGAAATGAAGATGGCAGCATATGTACAATTATGCTTGATACAAGTGATGTATAGAATGTTATAAGAGCTGTAAGAGCCCCCAATAAAATCATTGAAAAAAAAAGTTCTACGGGGAGGAGTTTTCATAGTAAACATTTTCCCCATAGGGACTTTTTTCCCATAGCCACTTTTTCTGAACTTAATGCAATGCCCGGGAAGGTTCTTTCTGGTCACAGTGAAGTTTTCATAAAAGCAGTTTCACTTGAAACTCTTTTCTGTGATGTGATTTCAGAGAAAAGTCTGTAACTATGAAATTTTGTTTCCTGCTCAGGAAAAATGCCACAGCAACAGAGTACGTAACCATCATAGTGATAAATGGAGAAAAATTTGAAGTTGTTGAGGATTTTTGTCTTGCCTGGATCCACAATCAATTCTTATGGAAGCAACAGTGAAGCTGTCCAAGGATACATAATGCATTATATTGGGTAAATCTTCTGCACAAGACTTCTCTAAAGTATTGAAAAGCTTAAATTTGAGGACTGTGCCAGACTCAACTGTGGTATTTTTAATGGCCTCATATGCATATGAAAGCAGGACATTGAATAAAGAAAACCAAAGGAAAATGGATGTGTTGGAATTGCGGTGCTAGAGAAGGACTGCCAAAAGAACAAATACCTCTGTCTTGGAAGAAGACAGAATGGCTCCTTTGGAGCAAGGGCCCTGAGTCTTCGTCTCACATACTTTGGATATGTTATCAGGAGAGACCAGTACCCGGAGAAGGACATCGTGCATGGTAAAACTGCTGGGCAGCGTGGAACAAGAAATATTCAAGAAGATGGTTTGACGTGGCGGTTGCATCCCTGGGCTCAAATGTGAGAACAATGGTGAGGATGGCAAAGGCACTATTTCATTGTGTTGTATGTAGGGTTGCTCTGGTTCAGTTGACTCAAAGGCACAGCAACAATCACAATTATTATGGAAGAGGATTGTCACATCCTTATGTTATGATGAGTTTGAACTCTTGGCCTTTCAGCTAGCATTTGATTGCATAAGCCTGGTGTCACCACTGTTTTTAAAGAAAACATATCCTTTCCAAATGGCCCCTCCCTCAAATTAATTAGAAACCATTTCAAATATGCAAGCTATCATTTACAATGTAATGTGACAGGGTCAGATATAGATAGGCACCCGGAAAATATACTCTGTACAGAGTGACATGTAGGGATGGCACAGAGCAGAACAACATTTGAAGAATGAATAGCAACTTTCTAAGTGGATCCATGGAGAAGGGCATTCTTAGAAGAAGAAGCAATATGACACAGAGGCATTAGACAATATATTCAGCCCTGCTCTGGTGTGATGAGTAGTGGAAGGCTATGAGAATTTGCCAGTGTCCAAATTGCAAAGAGCTGTTCCTAGACTTTTCTTCTGAACGGAGGATCACACGGTAAAGACTAGCTTGCTGTGCATAGCATGAAAGCAGGGCACACAGGCATGACTATGAAGAGAACACATGCCAGTTGGGGGCATATGCAGCAGTCAAAGTGAGTGATATGACAATGGTTGTGGAGTTTGGACACCTTGACAGATTGTCCGTCGCCACTCTTTTTCCCTTACCCTATGTCTCCCCTCACCAATCCAGTTATTCTATGTAACTTTCTGAACAGGGCATACTTTCTTACTTACTGAAACATCTGTCCAGCCTCTCTGACACTCCTCTCTGGTCACCCTTCACTGATGCTTTCATTTATTAAAAAAATTTTTTTTTTCTTTCATGACAACTTGACTTCTCCACTCACCCAGATGTGATTCAGGTAACATTTTCTACATCATAAAGTTTTTCTGAACAGTCATAGTATTTCCAATAAACTCATATGCATATGAATGTTGGATGGAAAATAAGGGATATTGAATAAGAATTAATACATTTGAATTATGGTGTTGATAAAAATCATGAAAGTACTACGATGGTCAAAATAACAAGCAAATCTGTCTTGAAAGAAGTGCAGTTAGGATGCTTTTTAGAAGCTGGGAAGTCTTAGATACTTAGGATTTGTTCTTAGGAGGGACCAATCCCTGGAAAAGGACATCATGTGTGGTAAAGAGTCAGCACAGAAGAGACAGTTCCTTAATGAGATGGATTGACAAAGTGGTTGCAACAAAGGGCACATGCATAGGAAGTGTTATGAGGGCACATGACAAGGCAGTGTTTCTCTGTGTTGAACATGGGATTGCTATGAGTTGAAATTAAGTTTGTGGCACGTAACAACTCAGGCTTGAGACATACCCATTCCTTCCACTGACCCATCACCTACTCTGATCCTGAAAGGTTTTTTTAATATTTTCTAACTTACTTCATGTGCCTCCTTTTCTCAATCCAATAGTGGAACATTATCAGACATGAAGAATATACTATGGCACAATCATTTGTATATTTGTGATTAAAACTGCTGTGAAAATTTATGATTACTTAGTCATGATGGTAGTATTCCAACACTACTTGTCTCTTCCTTACTACTACAAATATCTATTTTTTAAAATGCAGTTGATCTGAAAATGATGTAAACTTGAGGTGCACACTTTCCCTCCATCCCTTATAAGCAATTTTTCAAACCTCTCCACTCTATCTCTTAATTTAGCAAGAGAAATTTATAGCTTCAAAATGGTTGAAAATTTCAGTCCAATGAAAAAATGGTGGCTTCACATGGAAGACAGGTGAATATGTGTGGCTTCCTGTTGATGCTTGCTTCATGTAGTTTCTACTCTAGCTTATCTCTCCCAAGTTTTCATAGTCAGGAGATCCATGAAGATTGCATCACCGCAGCCACTGGTCTGAGGCTTTGGCTGCTACCTAATCACACAAGTCAACTCTCAGGACCTCTTGAATATGATGACTTAATGTAGTGGTTCCATAATATCTTAGACTGACTAGCTGCTAGTTTGAATAGAACGTCCAATTGCTATGCACTCAAACGCACTGCCATGGAGTTGATTCCAACTCACAGGGGCTCTTTTTCACAAAAATGACATGACTCAAAAGAAGTTATTAAATATCTCAATCAGAGAGGACACATCTATCACCCTGTTACCAATGCACACAATTTTTTATTTCTGTTGCAGAATCTGAGCAATTACATTTTGTACCACAATGTGGATGTCTTGTGGATGTCCGTTGAGTCTATAGATTAGGAGTAGACTCAACATTCGGCAGCTATATAGGTATCCCTTTTGCCATAATAATTTTGGTTAAAATGCCATGCTATTTTCTAAGAGACATCATTGGAATTCCCACTTTTCCCACAGAGAGTGGTAACAATTAAAGCCACTCTGCCTATGCCTTTGCGCTACATCTTGAACAATAAAACTCACCTATGACTCTCTCGGTCCAAGTTTTCAACCGTGGTGACACCTGAGTGACATCATCTGAGTAACTTGTCAAGCATGTGAGGACTGGGCATGAGATACAGGAGTTTCTGATGTGCAGCAGTCACAGTTGAAACTCAATGTCAGGAATTAGCTGAGGATGCCTGTCCAAAAGCAAGTCTGGGAGTATAGTGGATTTTAAAATATACATAAAAGAAAGAACTTTGGTGGTAATTCACTTACAATGGAAAAAAGGCTCTGAAAACATTTTAGCCTGTGTATTTATTGTCCTCTGTGAGGAAAGAGATGAGTATGGTGGGAATACCATGGAATTTGAACATAGTAAACTCTGTTTAAAATGTTTTCCTAACCTTGAGTCATTCTGAGCTTAATTCTTCCTTTTGTAAATTTAATATAAACATACTAAATCAACATTGCAGAATCTACCGTTTGTCCACGTGTTTTATAACATAGTTGTTGGCATGTTGCTGTGATGCTGGAGACTGTGTCACTGGTATTTCAAATACCAGCAGGATCATCCAAAGTGAACAGGTTTCAGCAGAGTTTCCAGACTAAGAACAGAATATGGGGGAGGAATAGGCTGCCCACTGCTGAGGAATTAACCACTGAGAACCTTATGGATAGCAGCAGAACATTGTCTTACAAATAACAACAGAACATTGCCAGAACATGAGCCCCTCATAATGGAAAATATCCAAAATATGATTGAGGAAATTGCCTCCTCAAAATAGAACTGACCATAATAATTTGTAAATTGCATCAAGCCTTTGGGATCCTTATTTGATGCTGAAGCATTACTGAAAATGAGCAGAAGCAGCTGTAAATATCTATTAATAATTGGAGCATAGAATAGGTGAAGTACGATTTTAAGAAAATCGAGTCATCAATTGTGAAATACAACATAAAGATCACGATGCTAGACATTAGTGAGCTGAAATGGACAGGTATTCACCATTTTGAATTAAATAATCACTTGGTTAACTATGCTGGAAATGACAAATTCAAGAGAAATGGTGTCACATGAATTTTCAGAGAAGATATTTCAATATCTATTTTGAAGTGCAATGTTGCCTGTGAATGAATAATAGCTACTCAATTATAAAGAAATCCAGTCAGTCAAACTATTATTCAAATTTATTTATCAATCACTCTATCTAGTGATAAAGAAAGCAAAGTATTCTACCAACATCTTCAGCATGATATTGATCAAACATACAATCAAGATGCATTAATAATTATTAGACAGAGGAACAGAAAAGTTGAAAACAAAGTAGGGAAGAAGAGTAATAACAAAACAAAACTGGAGATCACCTGATAGAATTTGCAAGACCAATGAGTTGCTCATTGCAAATACCTTTTTGCTGCAACACTAAAGGAGATTATACATGTGAACTTCTCCAGATAAAATACACAGGAATTGAATTGACTTTATATGCATGTGAAAGTTGTATATTGAATAAGGAAGACTGAAGAATTGATGCTGTTGAGTTGTGGTTCAGAAGAAGAATGCTGAAATACCATGGTCAGCTAAAAGGACAAACCAATCAGTCTCAGAAGTAAGGCCACAGTACTCCTTAGAGTCAAGGTTGGCAAGACTTTGTCTTCTGTACGTTGGACAAGCTGTCAGGAGAGACCAGGTTCTGGAGAAGCACATCATGTTTGGTAAAATGGAGTGACAACAACAAAAAAAGAAGACTGCCCTCCCCAGGATGGACTGAAACAGTGGCTACATCAATGGACTCAGGCATGGGAACAATTGTGAGATGGTGCAGGACCCCAGGATGTTTAGTTACGTATGCGTTGAGAAAGGTCACCCTGGATAAGTCCCAAATTGCTACCACCTAACACCAACAACATGAGGAGAGAATACCACTTCAGCACACACCTTTCCTGATTTTGAAAGCATGCAAGGTGTCCTTGTTCTGTTGCCACAACTCCCTCTTGACCTATGTACAGGTTATGCATGAGCACAATGAAATAGTCTGGAACTCCTGTTCTCTCAAGATTATACATAGTTTGTTATAGTCCACACAGTCAAGCACCTTTGCATAGTCAATGAAACACAAATAAACATCTTTCTGGTTTTCTCCACTTTCAGCCAAGACTCAGGACTTCAGCAATGATATCCATTGTTCTAAACTGTCTTCTGAATCCAGTCTGAATTTCTGGCAGCTCCCTGGCAATGTAATACTGTAAACATTGTTGGATGAGCTTCAACAAAATTTTGTTTACATGTGATATCAATTTTATTGCTCTATATTTTTAAAAACAATTTTATTGACACTTCATCTGAATATGAACCAATACAATAGTTCAATCATGTCTAGAGTTGTATTATCATTACCATGCTCAGTTTTATAACATTCTCTTCTCATTGTCATTAGTGAAATTATTATTATATTTAATAGTGACAAAATATGTGGAACAAAACATCCTCCAATTCAGCAACATATATATCTGAATATAATTTAGTGCCATTGATTATACTCTTTGTGTTGTACAATCATTATGGATATCTCTTCCCAAATTACTCCATCACCATGAACAAACACTCAATGCTTTTTTTTTCACTCAATGCTTTCTAAGTAAATCTCTTCTTTCTTCATCAATGGTAATCATTGGTCAACTTTTTTTCCTTTAAGTTCTTTTCTCAAGAGAAAATTCACATAGCATACACATATACTGTTAAGTCACTTTTAAGAAGAATTGTATATACATAATCACAGTCTGTTCTAGTGCTCCATGTCGGAATCTGAGGCCCTGGAAAAAGGATTAAGTGGCCTACTACTCTTTCTAACTACAGTGCTTGTAAAACTGACCTTAGGGCTTAGAGGAATACCTTCACAAGTATTGAGATGATTGATATGTGCCAGATGCACATATTTCTCTATGAAACATGTTCTTCACATATGGATATTTATCATAAAGAATATGTCCTTGTAAACCATTCTTAAAGAACAATTGATACCATTTGTTTATCACCAGACACTTCTTTTGAAGTGTTCCTTGAGGGCCCGGAATATTCAAAGTTAGCACATTGCTCATTTTATTGTATGTACTTACAAGAGGCTTGCAAATTATAGTACTATAAAACCTTATTTAAAAAAAGTCATTGTATTGGGGGCTCATACAACTCTTATCACAATCCATACATAAATCCACTGTGTGTCAATCACATTTGTACATTCATTGCCCTCATCATTCTCAAAACATTTACTTTCTATTTAAGCCCTTTGGTATTGGCTCCTCATCCCCCCCCCACTCCCTGCTCTCCCCTCCCACTGGAACACTTGATAATTTATAAATTTATAAATTACTTTATCAGATCTTACACTGTCTGATGTCTCCTTTCACCCAGTTCCTCATTGTCCAGGGAAGAGGTTAGTTGTAGATCCTTATAATTGGTTCTCCATTTCAACCCCATCTTCCCTCTACCCTCCTGGTATCACCACTCTCACCACTGCTTCTGATGGGATCATCTGTCCTAGATTCCCTGTGTTTCCAGTTCCTATTTGTTTCAGTGTACACCCTCTGGTCTAGCTGGATTCATAAGGTAGAATTGGGATCATGATAGTGGAGGAGAGGAAGCATTGAAGAACTAGAGGAAAGTTGTATGCTTCATCCTTGTTACACTGCACCCTAACTTCTGTAAAGAGAAGTCCATTACCTACAGATAGGCTTTGGGTCCCTAACCTGTACTCCTCTTCATTTACAATAACATAGTTTTTAGTTCTTTGATACCTGATCACTTCAATATCTAATGGTCACAGAGACTGGTGTACTTCTTCCATGTTGGCTTTGTTGCTTGTAACCTAGATGGCTGCTTGTTTACCCTCAAGCCTTTAAGACCCCAGACGCTATATCTTTTGATAGTTGGGTACCATCAGCTTCCTCCACCACATTTGCTTATGCACACATTTGTGTTCAGCAACCTAAATGCAAAGGTGTGCACGCAATGATGTGATTTTATGTTCACCTATACCTGACTCCTGATCCCTTTGATACCTCCTATTCACATAGACTGGTGTAATTTTTCCATGTAGGTTTTGTTGCTTTTGAGCTAGATGACCACTTGTTTGCCTCCAGCCTTTAAGAGCCCAGACACTATATCTTTTGATAGCCAGGCACAATCGGTTTTCTTCACCACATTTGCTTATGCATACATTTGTCTTCAGCAATTGTGTCGGGAAGATGAGCATCATGAAAGGTCAATTTAATAGAACAAAGTATCCTTGCATTAAGGGAGTACTTGAGTGGAGATTCAGTGTCCATCTGCTGCTTTAATGCTGAACCTAGAAATATACGCACATAGATCTAGTTCCCCATCATCATATATAAATATATTTACCTATGTACATGTCTGTATTTAGAGCTCTATAAATGCCCTTTGCCACCTATTTCCTTTTACTTCCCTCTTGTCCCCCTATCATGCTCAGCATTCATTTGGGTTTCAGTAATTTCTCTTGGTTACCCTACCACGTTGGATAAGTTAGAGCTGATGTCTAAGTACATTATCCTGCTTTAAATATAATCCCCACAGATTCTTCCCTAACAGCTAGGCTGCCTTAAAGTGAGCACATGGTTGATTTTATCACCCTACAGAAGCAGACATCTTGTTGCTATCTCTTCTGCTATGTCACCCAGCCTCCCTTTTGTCTTCCCTCAATGCAGGTATTGGGTTTCCTTACCTGTGAACTCAGGGACATTACTTTACATTCTACCCACCTAGTGGAGTATATAACTACTAAATATGCATATCCTATGACTACCTATAAATATCTAAATATTTTGGATATTTAGTAAAGATGCTCCTCTCTCTTCTCCCACCCACATGTGGACCATCCAGAGAAAATGAGGTGAGCATGCTACCATAAAATGTGTCTGACTTCTTTATTTTATCATCTCTCCTATTGTTCCTCTTATCTATGACTTTACTATGATCTTTATAGATTATAACCATATACATGATCCTTCAGTTGTTAGAAGCTGGCCCCCTCTGACAAGGTACCTAAGAGTAAAAACTTAGATTGCTTCCAAGAAACTGCTAGTATAAGGATGGATGTCAAAGACAATTCTATTGAGGGCTGAGAAAGAAGTGAGGAGAGCTAAAGACAAAGTATCTGTCATATTGTAGAATATAGATGGCATGAGCAATAGATTACTGCTAGAAATAGCATTGTTAAATGTGTTTCTAGTTAGACTTTAAAAGAAAATTATGAATGTGTTATTGGACAATGGAAGGAGTGCGATGTAAAGAACATGTCTGAATTATGCTCAAATGTTGGTAGAAGACAGAATTTGTAAGAGATAAGTTGGATAAGTGACTGATGGGATTTCTAAGCAAGATCTTAAAGGGCAGTCACTACCACTAACAAGAAGAGCTGGTAGTGGAATGTGTCCTTGCAACGTGAACTAAGTGCTAAGAACTTCCTACAGTTTTAGACTTAAGAACTAAGGAGAAGGAGAAGAAAAGTGGGAGAAAAGGAGGAGGAGAGAGAGAAGAACCGCCATAGTATAAAGAAGCAGTGGGAAATAAATGGTAGCAATAGAACCAGGAGACCAGTGGAAGATGGTATGATGAGCATCCTGGCCCTCAGAGTATGTAGTTATGGTATGCTTGTTGACCTATGAAGCCGGAAAACTGTCTTCACACAGATGGCTTCCTGCCAGAGTAGGCTATCTCTAAGAACTTATTGGTTGGGTTAAAGAACTTGTGACGTTTACATGAGAAGTGCCTGATTCTGAATTGTGCCCAGTTATCTGGGCACATGAGTATGGTCTGTAAATTATGTGTGACCATTACAATAAACTATTTAACCCATTGAAGTAGAGACGCAGTAGTGTCAGAATTAGTAAAAAGATTGGAAAGGGACCTCTGCCTCTTGGGAATAAGCTTTGAGTGGTTCATCTTAATTCTTCTTTTTCTTTGTGAGGTTAAAGGAAACAAGACACATCTGCATTGCATTACATAGCTTTGGTGCATAGTGGTTACACACTGGGTGGCTAATTACAAAATCAGAAGTTCAAAGCCATTGGTTGTTCCAAGGGATAAAGATGAGAGTTTCTATTCCCTTAAAGAATTACAATCTCAGAAATCTATGGAAGTAGTTCTATTCTGTCCCTTAGGGTCATTACCAGTTGGAATCGACTTAATGGCATGAGGTGTGTGTGTGTGTGTGTGTGTGTGTGTATGTCCTGATTATTAAATTATTTTCCAGAATATACAGTTTTTCCGGGGTCTGATTTTTGTATTTTGATTCTATTAAACTACATTTTGGAACTTAAAATAAAGTATGTAGTGAGTTTATAGTATGTAGTGTGTTTATATCCATATTTTCCTATTTAATGTATTCATAATTTGTTTTTGGTTCTTGGCTGAAATAAATTTTGAATTGCATGTGCATGTACCCCTATTGTGCTTTGGTTTAAGCAGAGAGAAAAATGCCTTAAGGCAGCCAGCTTATACTATATTAAAGCACATTATTCATGCTTGAGCTTAGGTTCCCCGAATATCACAAAGTTTGAGAAATGGCTTTAGAATGACTTTTGCTCCTTAGTAACAGCTATATTTTTATATGGAATATCTCCAATGGCTTTAAAAAGGACTTAAAAAGAGCTATGTGAGTGGTATATAGTCCACATTGATTGAATTTGCTCTCCCAAATACCAGCCAATAATAAAAATAGTCACTTTTCAAAGAGGAGGAAAGAGCTATGGTAATACTATGCACAAAAACTTGGGATTCGGAACTAGCCAGATGCTTAGAGAAGAAGGCCTGGAGTACTGGATATGTTGCCTCCTTGCTGTCCAAGAAGGCGAACACGATGGAATCATTTTCTTTGGGTGCCAGCATTGGCTGCACAGCTGAAGAGGCTAGAAAGTTCGCTCATGTTTTGCAACTTTATCACTTTATCTTGATATCAGAGTTGTTAGATTTCCCACAGCTCAGGGACAACATGTAGTTTCAGGGCAAAAGATCATATAACTTGCTACAATTCCTGGCAAAAACTCTCTAAAGAATGCCATGCCTACTATTTATTCAACTTATGGTTGAAAAACAAGTGGTTGTTTTTTCATTTCTTTCTTTTCCCAGCTAGCACAAAAATATTGTTGTCAAAGAAGGAAGATGCGTAGTCTGCTCATGCTTACCTCTCTTTTGAGTCATCTTTTTTCACCAAATGGAAGTTGAAAAAAAAAATGTCAGTGATTAGGAAAACTACCATGTTGGAATCTCACACTCTTAAAAAAAACACCTATTTTTCTTTTAGCCAGAGGAGGTAGGAGGTAGAAAAAGCATAAAACCTGATTGTAGTGGAGTGAAATTTCTTCCTTTTTTTTTTTTGGAGTAAAATTTCTTAATATGGGTCTTCTACCCAAGTCTTTGTAACTTCCCCCAAATGTATGGGCATGACTGTGCAAATAGGACAGATGTAGCATTAATAGTGGAGATGGATCAGGTTTCTTTACCACTCTACTGGCTGTAAGTAAGGATCGTCTTTAAGAAGAACCCCTGGAAGACTTTGAAAAAGCATACTTCAGATCTCTCTGAAGTGGTGGGGGCTGTAGAGTCCAGATGCATTACTGACTGTGGCTTGGAGCTTCAGAAGTCCAGCACTGAACTTGTGGAGCTGTAGGACAGGGTGAGAGGCAAACTGGCTTTCTGGCTCATGGAGGCTAAAGCCAAGGGGTCATGCGGCTTGAAAGAGTAAGATCCTGAGAGAACTTGGCTAGCAGTTGGATGAGAGCTTGAGAAACAGAGAGAACCTTGGTTATGGGCTGTGGAAACCAGTGACTGTATCCTGCATGTTTGCTAATTCTGGGTTGTGTAACCTTTCTTCTTCCAAGGAAGAATGCTCTCAACTCCCTTATACTTACAGAACTTAAGAAAAAAAAATCTAGAATCGCCATCTTGAAAGTTTCTATGGGCAAAAATTGAATGCTGTAGAATGGGTAAAAAGATAATGGAAATAATACACAGAATCAGTATCCCCAAAAAGAACTTGTCAACATGCCACCATTCAGGAGGTAAAATAGAATCAGAACCAATGGTATTGAAGGAAGAAATTCAAGCTACATTAAAAGAATTAGCCAAAAATAAGGCTCCGGGAATTGATGAAACATTAATTGCAATGTTTCAACAAGGTGAGGGAGCACAGGAAGCACCCATTTTTCTATGTCAGACAAATTGGAGCATAGCTACATGTCCAATTGACTGGAAGAGATTCATTTTTGTATGCATTTCCAAGAAATGTGATTCAGCAGAATGCTCAAATTAGTACCATTGATAGCACATGCAAGTAAAATTTTGTTGTAGATCATGCAACAGTGGTGGCAGCAGAATATTGACAGGGTGCCAGAAGTTCAGGGTGAATTCAGAAGAGGACATGGAATAAGGGATATCATTGTTAATATCAGATGAATCTTGGCTGAAATTGGCAATGCTAGTAAGAGGTTTTTATTTGTACCTTATTGACTTTTCAAGGCAATTGACTGTGTGGATCATAGCCTTAAGAAGAGTGGGAATTCAAGCACAATTCATGGTGCTCATACAGAACCTGTATCTGGCTCAAAAGGCAGGTGTGCAATCAGAACAAGGGAATATCACATGATTTGACATCAGGAAAAGAATGTATTTGGGCAGGATTGTATTATTCAATTTGTGTGCTGAGCAAATCATCAGAGAAGTGGGCTCCTATGAAGAAGAATGTGGCACTATGTTTGGAAGAGGTCTTATTAACAACTTTTGATATGCAGGTGACCACCTTGCTTGCTAGAAATGAGAAGAACTTGAAGCACTTACTGATGAAAATCAATTATTGCAGCCTTCAGTATAAATGATAAAACAATGTATTAAAGACCAAAATTCACACCACTGAATTATTAGATAACATCATGGTAAATGGAGAAAACCTTGAAGCTTTTAAGGGTTTTGTTTTGCTTGCATCCACAATCAATACTCATGGAAGCAATGGAAACAGGCAAGATATCAAAAGAAGAGTTGCATTAGGTTATTCTACTGTGCCAGAACAGTATTAAGAGTATTGAGAAGCAAGGGATGCTACTTTAAGGACTAAGGTTCACCTGACCCCAGCCTTGGTTTTTCCCATAGCCCCATATGCATGTAAAAGTTGGTCATTGAATAAGGAAGACTGAGTAAGAATCAATGCATTTGAATTGTGGTGCTGGAGAGACTTTTGAAAGCATGACAGACTACTAAGAGGACAACCATATCTGCTTTGGAAGTGGTCAGCCAGAATGCTGCTTGGTTGCAAAGATAACTTTATCTTACATACTGTGGACATGGTGTCAGAAGAGACCAGTGCCTGGAGAAGGGCATCATTTCTTGGTAAAGCAGAGGGGCAGCAAAACAAGAAAGGCCCTCAATGTGATGGATTTCACAGTGGTTACAGCTATGGGTGCAACACTTGTTAGTTGTGAGGATGCATCGGGACCGGGCAGTTTTTGGTTCTGTCGTGCATAAGGTCACTCAAGGTGGAATTAACTTGATGGTACCTAATGAGAACAATATTGACTTCACCAAGAAACCCTCTTCATTGTGAACATTCTATGTGAGTCCTGTGTGGCCATTGCACTGAATTGTCTAACCCAGCATAATGTTGAGTGGAGTTAGAGGAAGGGGCATGTCAGAAGTAACCTAGGATGGAGTTTGGAGGCCTGTCTGACTCTTGTGGTGATTAGGAAGTCATTGGAGATCAGCAATGGTCATCATTTCCTGTCTGTAGTATGGGTTATCTCACTGCTTCCCTGAAAAAATAAGGACTTGTCAATTCTAATAGTTCTTATTAGACTTTAGTTACACTTTATCTTGCCAATTCTAATAGTTCTTATTATACTTCAGTTACACTTTATCTTAAAGTAAAGATAATCTTTTCTCAGTGAGCTTTCTTGCAGGGAGTCTGGAAACACCTGAATTTCTTTGAACAATTTATGGTACCTTCACTGTAAAAATGTTCAAAACTGGCTTTTAATAAAGAATGATAGGGTGACAAAGTCCCTGGTTGTGTTTCTTTTGTATCTTTCGGATCTGACCCCTGAAAAGAACCTGATAAACATGTCGTGAATATGTTGAGTGAGAAGTCTCAAAGTCTGGGTGCTGGTCCTCAAACAGATTAGTGTGTTGCTGTAGTCCATTCACTAATCTTTCCAGGTTGTGGTTTTATCATCACTTTATTGAGGAAGGAGACCCTGGCTGGTGGAAACAATGGGCTTGACTGCTAGTACAGCTGAAATCTCCCTTGGGAGGAAAGATTGAGCTCCTTCTAAAGCTGATATTGAAAACCCGTTGGAGCATAGTTCTACTCTGACATGCACAGGGCCATCCTGAGTGGAATCAACGTTAGAATGTTGATGTTTAAATCACCTGGTTTTATGTTGACAAGTTTGTCCCAGATGACCCCCCAAATCCTTCCTAGCTTCAAACTTCTGTGAAATTGCATTCTAAAACAAATTTCTTTCTAACTGTATCCCTTACAATTTTTATAGGTGACCCCATTTTGGTTTTTGATTCTGTTCACATGGTTTGCAGTGGCTAATTCCTCAGCAAAGGACAGATTATTCCTACTATGTTGCCTGTTCTTAAACTAGAGGCTATCCTGAAACCTGTTCACTCCGGGTGGCCTTGTTGGCCCTTGAAATATCAGTGACATAGCTTCCAGCCTCACAGCAACCCACAAGCCACCCAATAAGACAAGCTGACAGACCTTTGAATTATGACAAAGAATATCACGGATGGCTAAAAAACAAACATTTGTTGGAAGGGTATAGTCAGAAAACTCTTTAGAGGCAAAGATGGTAAAACGTTGCCTCACAGACTCTGGATGTGTCATCAGGAAAGATTAGTTCCTTGAGAAGGACATCATGCTTGGCAAAGTAGTGGGGTAGTGAAAGGGACAGACCTTCTCCAAGATGGATGGACACAGTGACTGCCTCGGTGGGCTCAATCGTAAGGGCGCCTGTGAGGACGGCACAGTTTTGTGCCGGAGCACACGAGGACATCATACATCGGAACTGATTCAACAGCGTCGCATTTTGAAGTGCGAAACATTCGATGGGGTGATGGTTGCCTGGTGGGCTGCTCTCCGGAAGCTCTGCATTTCAAAGTCACAGCCACTCTGCAGGACACCGACCGAGGAGGCTTTCTACTCCTGAAACAGGCTCGGAAACCCACAGGGACAGTCCTACTCTCTCCTGTGGGGCTGCGATGAGGTGGCACCTATATGATGCTCATGAGTTTTGTTTTTGTTTTATCGCATTTGATCAATTTACAAAATGGAGAGCAGCGGAACTTTAAAATGAAAATTAAATGTAGTTGCAAAAAAATGCCAATGAGCGCTAATTATATTGCAACCTCTCAGGAAAAGACTTTTGCTTCCCTTTTGAAGGGTAGTGTAGGTGTAGGGGATTGAGAAAGAAAGGCAATTTGGTATAACATCTGTTGGTGTTGAAGTGGCGTTGAACATTTGGATGACTGGAAAAAGAATGAAGTTTGACGCAGAACCTGGATCTTGGGTAGGAGAAAATATCAGAGAGGAGCAGGACACTGTAAGTGTCCTTGGCCAAGCCATCATTAATCAAAACCTGTGCACTCCACAAGCCCAAGAATGGGTTACTTTTCCCGAGAGTTTGGGATGACTGATTCTTAGCAATCACCATCTAGTTGTCTGGCATCCTGAATTTGTATTGCTGCTCTTCTCCTTTCGTTGCATTCGTAACCTCTTTGCATCTCGCATCTTTATCTTTAAATTGGAATGCAAATGACAATACATGTAATGTGCTTAGATCAGTATGTGATAAATGTTAGCTATTAATATTAATAACATCCAAACATTAACTATGATTATTTCCATTACCACTAGCTCTGCCTCTTTCATTAGAAAAGATATTTCAGCTAGCTGCTTAAATATTACAGGAAATGAAACAAGTAGTGCTGAGAAGAGAGTTCCTGTTTTATAATCACACACACACACACACACACACACACACACACAGCTCTGCCTCTCCCAATAAACCTTTCCTTTCTCATGACTTTAATTTAGTCAATGGTCGATAGTACTTCATTCTTGGGCTGAGCCCCGGTGGTGTAGTGGTTGTGCGTGGGACTGCGGCCCACTGGGATGGAGGTTCAGTTCCAGCTCCACGGAGCAAAGGCTGGGCCTCCTACTCCCACCACCAGAGAGCAGTGATGCCCTCAAAAAAATAGCACTTCATTCTCTTGAGCAAAATATTGCCTTCTTTCTATCATACTTTTCAAAAATGGAAAGATAGCTAACTTTTAAGATCTTATAAAATTGTATCTATAGTTCTTTTCTTTATACAAAGAGAGAGAAGGAAACACTACGTTCTCAAAGGCAAAGGGAACCAGCCACTGAGAGGGAGAAAGGGGCCTCGTGAATATAAATGTCCCAGGCTCAGTACAAGGGCTATAGGGAGTGGCTTGTACTTTCTGCTTGGGGAAATTTGCATACAGAATCATTTCCAGTTCTCAAAGTAAAAGCTTGGGGCCCTGAAACGTTTATATGTGAGATTGAATAGCCACCTAAAACATTGCAAGGAACCACATTCTTTAAATCATCTTCTTTGAGATACTTTGGTGATAACTCAACTCTCTTACCCGTATTCCTATGCATACGTAACAGAGACACAACAAGGCTTTCTCAATATAGAATCTGAAAGGGCAACAAAAATAAAATATCAAAAAGAGAGAGGGCAAAACATCATTGAGAGAACTATACAGCACTATATAGAAAGACTATATGATTACAGACTGGGATTCAATCTCAAAAATATCTTGAAGTTGAATTTGTAGGTAGGTCAGAACAGGTGCGTGGGTTTTTATTTAGTGCAAGAAAAAGTAGCCCTGGCGGGGGGGGGGGGAGGGGCGCTCAATGATGGGCTGCTAACTTCAGGCCCGTGGTTCAGATCCTGACTAGATGTTTCTATTGGAGAAAGATGAGCCTCTCTGCTCCTGCAAAGATGCACAGACTCAGAAGCCTTATATAGGGTCCCTAGGAGTCAGAATAAAGTCAGTAACAATGGACTTGAGTTTAGCGCAAGAAAAGGCACAGTCTTTTTAATGTTTTCAAAGCTACCCATGTAGCAATTGAAGGTGGCTTTTATTAGGTGCTGGTTCAGTTATTTCCAAGTGAGAGCAAATTGCATCAAAGAGCAAGGATAACTTAGTTGTAAGTGAGATGTTCATTACTTGGGATCCCAAAGAGATCGGGGTGATAAGTTCTTGGTAAGAATTAATACCAAACAAGTTCAAGGAGTTAAAATGGAAGAAATCCTCAAAGACCAACTCTTGTAAGATGCCAATCTGCTCCATTTTCCTCAACTCCTTCTTAAGTACATCCTCTCACATCTCTAGGTTCTGTGAAATCACTCCTGGAAACTCTCATGAGATTGACAAAATACCTCATTCCCCAAATCTGAGAGCCTGGCAGGTGTAAGCCAGATGCTGGGTCCAAAAGACTCCAGACTTTTGCCAGTGATGAGATCATCATGAAATTATTTTAGCATTGCCTGCAAATGCAACACATGAGCTGATTCTAGAGTGTATTTCACTAAACAGAGAGATGGAGCTTTCTATTCTCAGGATAGACAAGTCTCAATACACACTTTATCCAGTCCATCAGGCTGAGTGTCCCATCTGGGTCAACTTTCCCCATGAATGAATCTAGGATCGCCATTCATGACTGTGTGCTGCTGGGGTCTTACATCAATCCAAACATACCCTTCCCTTCAGGAATGTTCAAAATCAAAGACACTGCCCCTAAATTAGCCACTCTCACAGTCTGTTTTAGTTGTACTTCCTCAGAACTCAGATGATATCAGACTCCAAAACGAAGCAGCTCCTTTATCCTATAACCTTTCATTTCAACTCTCTCTTGGATTTCTCTATTTCCCTTGCATATTATCATCTTGGTAATGAGAGGTCATAATGTTATTCCACGTTGTTCTAATACAATTTTTTCTTTCTGAGTTGGCCACACGACCAGAGGTTACATCTCTGACCTAACTGGTTCTGCACCGGATTCAGTGTTACAATTCATTTCTTCATTCTTTTTCTTTGTCATTGCAGATGCTACTGATACTGGAAACTAGGAAATTGTATCTCTTGCGATTTCCTTATCACTCTGTGATATCATTGGATATGGATCCAATGAGCCATTTCCTCTGGGGTTAGAGATATGTCCATCCACTCTGTATCTTAAGAATAGCTGTTGCCTTGGGTAATGGATTACAACATAATAATTGCTGCTTTGATCGTGCATGTTTTTAATCTCATATGGAGACCAAAGGTTTTTTCATTTTCCTGTTTAGTCCTCTGTTCCCCTAACTACATTTTCCTGTGACTCAGGGAGATTATAGCAAGCCCATCCATTTTTGACACCAATTGTCCTCTATATTATTTCCCTATTTTCTAATATCCATTGCATTACCTGTACAGAACTCAAAGACAAAATCATGGCTAAAGGGCTTATTAAGGAAGTAAAAACGCTGTACTGCCACTGAGAAATGCTCAGGGTTGAGGTTTTTTTTTTTTCTCCCAATTTTTAAAGATACTTTTATTGTCTACTGTCTCCCTGCCCTTGTGGTATCACTACTCCCACTTCTGTTCCTGAGGGGTTTATCAGACTTGGATTCCTTCCATGTAAACTGCATTTTAAAAAATCTGTCAACCCAATACACCTATTCCAACCTTCACATTTACAATAGTAGACAGGTACTATTTAGCTATTTTGTGCATTAAACACAGCCAACCACCCCTTCCTTTGCCCCCAGACCCACCTATGTCTGTCAGACTGGCAACAAAGCATCCACTCTCCAGAAGGCCCCTCACCAGTCACAGTCCCCCAACTCCATGGGAGCCATCTGGCAATTATTCATGCTAATGAGGTGACTAAGGTAGAGTGTGAGAAGTCCTGAGAGGATCTAGGAGTGACTGGAGGGACCCAAGAGAAGCCAAAGGGAGGGCAGTTGCTGGGTGGTTTTCTTTCTCTAAAGCACTCTGGAGGGATCAAATTGTGCAGCAAGAAGGAGGGGTATAAGAGGTAATTTGGGACCTGAGGGTTCTGAGAGAAGCCAGCCGCACACTCCTATTCTGTAGTCAAGACTGCCAAGGGCCACCTTCCCAGCTGGTATTAATCTACATATTCTCAGCTTCCGTGTCACTCAGTCCGGTGGGGTACTCCCCAGCCTTAAGGGCAGCAGCAAGCAGCTGAGGCGGGAGCAGGAGCAGCAAAGGTGGTTCTGGGTATTAGCAGCTGCCCCACGATCACATTGGCTCATGGCCCAGCATCTGCCAACTGTGCCTCTTTTGTTTTTCTTTTTAAAATCACTTTATTGGGGGGCTCATGCAACGCGTATCACAATCCATAAATATATCCATTGTATGCCAAGTACATTTGTACATTCGTTACCAGTATTCTCAAAAGGGTTTGCTTTCTACTTAAGCCCTTGGTATTAGTTCCTCATTTCCCCCTTTCTCCCTACTCGCCCCTCCCTCATGAACCTTTGATCAGACTGGCAACAAAGCATTGATCATTTATAAATTATTTTGTCATATCAAACACCATCTGATGTCTCCCTTCACCCATTTCCCCATTGCCCATACCCCAGGGATGAGTTATATGTAGAACTTTATAATTGGTTCCCTCTTTCTGCTCCACTTTTCCTCTACCCTTCTGGTACTGCTCCGCTCACCACTAGTCCTGAAGGGATCATCTGGATTCCCTATGTTTGCAGTTCCTATCTGCACCAGTGTACATCCTCTAGTCTAACGAATTTGTAGGTTAGAATTGGGACCATGATAGGGGGGTAGAGGAAGCATTGAAGAACTAGAGGAAAGTTGCATGTTTCATCATTGCTACATTGCACCCAGACTGACTCATCTCCTCCCTGGGATCATTCTGTGAGGGGATGTCCTGTGACCTACAAATAGGTGTTGGGTCCCCAATCTGTACTCTCCCTAACTTACAATAATGTAATTTTTAGTTCTTTTATGTCTGATATGTGATCCCTTCAACATCTTGTGATAACAAAGACTAGTGTGCTTCTTCCATGTGGGCTCTGTTGCTTCTCCGCTAGATGGCCATTTGTTTACCTTCCAGCTTTTAAGACCCCAGAAACTATATCTTTTGATAGCCGAGCACCATCAGCTTTCTTAACCACCAGGGTTAAGCAAATATGTTTATGCATAATTTGTCTTCAGGGATTGTGTCAGGAAGGTGAGCATTATGGAATGACAGTTTAGTAGAACAAAGTGTTCTTGTATTGAGGAAGTACTTGAGTGGAGGCCCAATGGGCATATCTGCTGCCTTAATACTAACTCTGCAAGTATATGTATGAAGGTCTATTTCCTCATCATCATTTATAAATATATTTGCCTATGTACATGTCTATAATTAGAGCTCTATAAATGCCCTTTGCCTCCTATTTCTTTCTTTTATTTCCTTTTACTTTCCTCTTGCCCCACTATCATGCTTAGGCTTCACTTGGGTTTCAATAATTTCTCTTGGTTACATTACCCTTAATCAATCACTACCAGACTTCTCACACCCTCCTTGCCACTGATTTTGAATCACTTGTTGTTCCTTTGTCCCTGGGTTGATCAACACTACCTCCTTACCCCCACCTTACCCTCTCCCATGTTTCCCTGGAACCATCAGTCTCATCGTTTTCTCCTCCAGACTGTTCATGGAGCCTCTCTTATCTAGATAAACCCACAGAGATACTAATATGCACAAAAAACCAAGACATAGCAAGATGAAGTGACAAAAGAACACAAAACAATGACAACAATAAACCAATGTCCAGAAAAAATATTTAAATAAGTAAAAATAATAGTAAAAAACTGGTAGACAGTTCAAGGTTTGTTTGTTGATCTCTAGGAGTGTCCTACAGTTGAGGCCAATAGGGTGCCAAGCCCTGGACCCAATGTGTATCCTTGGCACTCTCTCGGCACCTCCATGTTCTGCTACCCCTGGTGCTATGCTGCATGCACTTAGTGTTTTGCCTCAGCATGTTGTGGTCAGATTGGGTGCAAACCCAACCTTGTGTCTCCAGTGTTGTCAGGAAGGTGAGACCTTCCTGTAAGACCTTGGGTCAGCGAGGGACGTCATGTATCAGAGTGGGATCAGCCACATAGTCCTCTCTGTGCATTGGCTGTTCTGAGTGGGTATATTGTGTTCAAGGCTTGGTGGGTCAAATGACGCTCCACTCTGTTTTCTTCCCCCTTCATTTGCTCCTGTGTGCTCTGGTCAGACATGACCCACTCCCCAAGCTGCAGCTTCAGTGCTGTCCTCTAAAGTAAATTCTACAGGGAGGGGGGGTGGCTGTCCACATCCTTGGGATTGGGCTGGGCCTTCAGACCCCTCCACTGGCTCCTCACTCCATGTTGTTGTGCTGCATTCACACCGGGTTTAATTTGGTCCCTCTTTCCCTGTGGTGATATAAACAATACACTACCCTTCGGTGGGTTAGTGCTCTGTTCCCCCACTACACATTGCTATCCTCACTCCGCCCCTTTCCCCCTTGTAGTTGACTAACATATGTAGCCCTGGATTTGGTCTGGCCCCTGCCATACTACTTGGACTTCATCCAGGAATTTTTGTATATAGCAGCTTTTTCTCGATCCCCTTTTGCATTTTTTTTTAAAGCTTACCTCAGCAGACTCCTGTTGTACTTGTCCTTTTGTGCTTGGCTTACTTCACTTAGCATAATTTCCTCCAGTTTTTCCCATGTGACGATATGCTGCATGCTTTTTGTGATGTGTAGTTCTCCATTGTATGTATGTATGACAGCTTTTTAATCCATTTGTCTCTTGATGGAAATTTGGGTTGTTTCCAACTCCTTGAAACTGTGAACTGTGCTACGATGAACATTAGGGCACAGATGTCTGGCTATATTTTGTTTCTTGCCTCTTCTGGGTATATGCCCAGTAGGGGGATTGCTGGATCAGAAGGTAGCACAATTTCCATCTGCTTTTGATATCACCAAATTGATTTCCATAATGACTGAACATATCTACAGGTCCATCAGCAGTGGATGAGAATTCCTGTCATCTCACAACCCTTCCAACACTTGTTACTTTTTGAATTGGGCTATCTTTGAAGGTGTTAGTTGGTATCTCGTAGTTGTTTTAATTTGCATCCAATGATTGGAGACATTTTCTCATATGTTTATTGGCCATTCGGATTTCTGCCTCTGTGGAACTTCTATTCAGGTCCTTTGACCACTTCCTGAGTGGGCACTTAATTTTTTTTTTGAGAAGCTATCAGGGTATTGTAGATTTTAGTTATAAGGCCTTTGTCTAATTTGTCATTGTTAAAGATGTTTTCCCATTCCGTGGTATCCCTTATTACCAACTTGGTAAATTCTTTCAATGTGCACAGGTGTCTTATCTTCAGTATATCCAACTTGCCAATTTGTGCCTATTCTGTGTTTCTTTACTTCCCTATTTATGATAGCCCATGTAGTCCCTGTGCCAGAGTTTACAGGTTGGTCCCAATTCCCTCATTGATGACCCTAATAGTTTGGGGTTTTACATCAAGGTCTGTGATCCACCTTGAGTTAATTCTTGTGCATGTATTAAGATAAAGGTCTTACATTGTTTTTCTACAGGAAAAAAAAATCCTTTTTTTCCAGCACCACTTGTTGAAGAGGGCATCTGCTACCTTTTTGATATTTTGGGGGCCCTTATCAAAGACCAGTTGTCTGATGCTGATGATTTTATTTCTGCGTTTTCAGTTCTTTTCCATTGGTCTGATTATCTATCTTTATACCAATGCCATGCAGTTTTGACCACTGTGGCTGTATAATATGTGCTAAATTATGGTGTCCTTCTTGAGGAATTCTCTGCTAATCCTGGGCTTCTTCCCCCTCCATATGAAATTGGTAATCATTTTTCCATTTCTTTGAAGAAAGATGAGGGTAATTATATCAGGATTGCATTAAGCTTATATAGTGTCTTGGGAAGAACTGACATCTTTACTATATTGAGTCTTTCAATCCCTAAGCATGGCATATTCTTCCATTTGTTGAGGTCACTCTTGGTTTCTTGTAATAGTGTTCTGTAGTTTTCCTCATATAAATCTTTTGTTCTTTTTGTCACATATATCCCTAGATATTTCCATTTGTGCTTGGCAATTGTGAAGGGTCACACCTTTTTTATCTCCTCTTCTGTGGTCTTATCCTATATCTATAGCAGTCCGATAGACTTCTGTTTATTGATCTTGTGTCCTGCCACTCTGCCAAACTCCTCTATTGCTTCCAGTACTCCCCTGTGGAGCTTTTGGGATTTTCCACATTTAAAATTATATCTATATCTATATCTATAATAAGATATTAAATAAAATATTTAATATATCTTAATTTATTATATCTTATATAATATAAATAAGATATTGAATAAGAGTGGGGACAAAGGGTCATCCTTGTCTGGTACCCTTTTTCAGTGGGGTTTTGTTAGTCTTTTCTCCAATGACAGCCATGTTGGCTGTTCTTCATATATAGCTTCTATTGTCTTGAGGAATTTTCCTTACATTCCGATCTTCTCCAGGAAATGGTGTTGAATGTTGTCAAATGCCTTTTCTGTTTATAATTTGTTTATAATATCATATGGTTCTTATAGGCTTTCATGTTAATGTGGTGAATGATACTAATGGTCTTTTGTATGTTGAACCATCCCTTCATCCCGGGTATGAACCCCACTTGGTTCATGGTGAATTATTTGTTTTATATACTTTTGTATTCTATTAGTCTGTATTTTGTTAAGGAATTTTGCATCAATGTTCATTAGTGATATTGGTCTGTAGTTCTCGATTCTTGTAGGCTCCTTGCCCAGTTTTGGTATCAGTGTTATACTAACATCATAGGAAGAGCTTGCAAGTTTGCAATCTTTTTCT
Organism: Nesogale talazaci; assembly: GCA_004026705.1. Classification (NCBI taxonomy): domain Eukaryota; kingdom Metazoa; phylum Chordata; class Mammalia; order Afrosoricida; family Tenrecidae; genus Nesogale; species Nesogale talazaci. The sequence goes on from PVJH01009019.1 coordinate 44,523, forward strand.
ATGTTCTGGAAGAGTTTGTGTAGGAATGGTGTCAGATCTTCCCTAAAAGCTTGGTAGAATTCTCCTGTGAAGACATCTGGTTCTGGTTGGTAATCCCTTGATAACCTTGTCTATTTCTTCTATTGCTATTGATCTATTGAGATTCTTGACATCCATCAGGGATAATCTAGGAAGGGACTGATTTTCTAAAAGTGTCTATGTCTTCCAAGTTGTTGAATTCATTGGAGTGCAGTCCTTCACAGTACTGTGGAATTATCCTTTTGATTTCAGTAGAGTGTGTTGTAATGGCCCATCTCTTGTCATTCATTCTTACTATTGAAATTTGTTCCCTCCTTTCTTTGCTTATGTCTGCCAGTGGTTTATAGATTATGTTTCTCCTTTCAAAGAACCAACTTTTAGTAGCATTATTTTTCCCATAAGTTTTCTTATTTTTCCTTTCCTGAATCTCAGCCCTGATGTTTATTATTATTTTTATTTTGCTATTAGTAGGATTATCTGGTTGTGTTATCTGGTTGGCTGTGTTCTAGTTGTTGTAATTTTTTTGGTCAGCATATCAATCATGAGACTTTCTTCATTTTTCAGGTCTATGTAGCTTCCGCTGATAAATGCCTTTGAATTGTTTGCTTGGTATGCCTTGGAAGGAGGAGGTACTATTTTGGTACATCGTGTTTTCACTTTTGTTGACTTCCAGAAATTTCATAATTTCATCTTTGATCTGAGCCAGTACACTCCTTTTGCAATAGTTATTCATCCTCCAATTACTTGCTCTTGTTTGATTCATCTTCCTTTGTTGATTTCTGGCCTTATGGCACAGTACTCAGAGTGTTCTGTATGATATCAATGTGCTTAAATTTATGTAGATTTGCCCTATGCTCCAGCCTGTGGTCTAGCTTGCAAAAGGCACCATGTGGATTTAAAGAGAATGTGAATTTTTTTATATTTGGATGAAAAGCTCTGTAGATATCTATCAGTCAAATTGTCTAATTGTAGTGTTTCGATATCTAGCCTCCTTGCTGAGTTTCTTTTCCTATGTTCTTTCTTTCTCAGAAAGTGGTCTTGAAGTCGCCCACTATAATTTTTTGAGGCTGTGATTTCTTTATTCATCTTTTGGAATGTTTGGTTTACATATTCAGTGTTTCTCTCATTCAGGGAATATATGTTTAAAATGTTTATTGATTTATTTTCTACTGTTTCCTTGAGCATTATATAGTGTTCATCCTTATCTCTTTTATAGTTTGCATTTTGAGGTCAATTTTATCTGAGATTAGGATCGCTACCCCTCCTTTTTTTGAATTGTTGTTTGCTTGGTATGTCTTTCTCCAGCCTTTGATTCTCAGCCTATTTTGTCAGTGGTCTTGAGATGTGTCTCCTGTAGGCAGTAGATTGATTGGCTATGTTTTCTTAGCTAATCTGCTAGCCTCACTCTTTGAATACCTGAGCTCAGTTCATTAATATTCAGGGTTATCATCTACTTCTGTGAACTCTGTGATGTCATCTTATTTTTTTTGTGTGTGTGCTGGATGTTTCCCTAGCTTTCTTTCTTTTCAGGGTGCTGTGCATGTACGTTTGAGGGTTGATCTTTCTTGACTTCTTTCTTCTCTTAAGATAATCCTATTTTGGGGGGCTGTTTCCTCTTTGTTTACCTCCGGGTGAGGTTATTTATGTGGCAGTCTCTTATTTATGCTTGGTGAGTGCTGTTTTTCAGTCCATGCTGTGTCAATAAGGACCTTTTGTAGGACTGCGTTTCTTCCAGTGTATTCTTTGAGTTTTTCCTAATCTGGGAAGACTCTTCTCCATCTATCTTGATAGATAATTTGACTGGGTATAGTATTCTTATGTTTTTGTATTTTTCTTCAATTTTTGGAATCTATTACTCCACTCCTTCCACTTCTTCACAGTCGCCATTGAAAGGTCTGAAAATATTCTTATTTGGGATCTTTTATATGTGATTGCTTCTTTTTCCCCAGCTGCTCTCTTGTGTTTTTTTTGCCCCTAGCTGCTCTCTGACTTTCTCCTTTGCGTCAATGTTAGATAATTTAACTATCACTTACCTTGGTAACTTCTTCTTAGGATTCAGTCTGACTGGTGTTCTTTCAGCCTTCTTGGTGGTTGGCTGGTTTTTGTTCCGTAAGCTGGGGAAGATTTCCTCCAAGAATTCTTTCACTATTGTTGCAGATGACTTCTTTGTTGTGTCTTCTTATGGTAATCCAATCATTCTGATGTTGATCCTCAACATAGCAATAGACATAGCTGTTAGCTTTTCTTCAGCTTCTCTGATATCTTATTAGATTTTTGTTCACATTTGTTAAAGTTCACTTAGCTGTCCTCTAGGTTGATGGTGCAGTTTTCTGCTTCATCCAGTCAATTCATAAAGTCCAGGTGTCTGCTATTGGTTTTTGTTATCTCGTTCCTAAGTTCTTATGTTTCCCTTTGGTATATGGACTTTATCTCCTCTATCATTTCATCCTTTTTCTATATTAGTTTCCTTGTATCCTATATGACTCCAAGCAGCATCCTGAAAATTTCTTTCTGTGACAGATCAGTGTCTGCTTCTTCTGTGAATGTAGTTAGGTTCAGAACATCTTCTGCCATTGTCTTTTGTTTCTCCTGTTTTTTTTTTTTGTTGTTGTTGTTGTTGAGATCTTTGGGGCTGATTGCTGTTAGCATTGTGTTGTTTTAAAGGAGCCAAGTGCCATTTTCTAGGGAGTTAAAGAGCACTGGCTTTCAAAGAGAATTTGCTTACCGCTTTATCCTCCTGTGGCTTCATTGTTTCCCTAGTCAACCAGTATTCTGTTATTTGGAGGACAAGTTGCATGGCCCTCTTAGGGGACACTGGTTGGATTGTTGTGAACGCACAAGGATGGTGTTGTACTGCATGATCTCACAAGAAACTGTGATGGTGTGACCCCTGGCAGCTTGGGGCACTGCAAACAGTGTGTGTGGATGCCCCCTTCAAGGGGAATACCACAGAAGACTTGTGGGTTGCCTACTTTTTGTGGAGCACCATGAATGGTGGGCCGAATTTCCCTGGTCAGGTAGACCACTGCGGAAGTTTGGCAGAGGTTTCAGCAGCATGTGGAAAGCTGGTGATATTGCCTGAGCTGCCTTAGGCCATATGAGGCACTGCTCCAGTTGAGAGGAAGTTCCCTCAGTTACATGGGACCACAGAGGAGAAATAGCAGCTCCCCAAGCCACCCAGGCAGGAATTCCCTGGGAAGAATTTGGTGTAGGACCTTTCCATATTCTTTAATATAGTAAGCATGTCAATCAGGAGTATTGCATGAAATCATATGCAAAATGATTTCCATTTGAAAGGTATTCAGTGCTGTGCCTCTTTCATTACAAAGTTCAAGGAAAAGTGGGCAGACTTCCCAGCCTGGGGCTAAGCTGCACAGGGTGGAGCTCTCTCAGATGGGTGGAGCAGGCATAAGTGCCCTAGGCTAAGGGGAGTGATATGGAGGTCCGCCATGGTGTGTGAGAGAAAATGGAAGAGACCATGAGAGGAAAAAACAAAAATAAAAAAATTAAGCCAACTGAGACTGTGGGAGTATCGAGAGAAGAGAAGGAAACACAAGTAGAAATATAGCTGAGCCAGATCCCTGATCTGGTGCTACAAGGGTTTAATCCCCGCCCTAAGCAAGCAGCCAGTTGTGGCTGTGTTGAGATCAAGACCCCGGCACTGGCTCTAACTGATCCTTAGCTGGCCCCCACTGAAATAAGCCAAAAGCCCCAGTCCCTCAAAACCTGGTTGATCTGTGTCAACTTATCTTTATGATGCTCTTGTGACCCAGCAGTGTTGAATTTCCCTCTTAGTAACTCTCCTGGACTGATTTCTGGAGAGTTCTCCTGGTATGTATTACTCAGTCACCATCTTCCCAGCAGTCTCCAGGTTTGAGATTTTTAGTGACACATCACAGAATTCTTTTAAGTCGACTGATAAATTCCCACAGGAGTATACCCTTCACTATCTCAACCCAAAGGCATTCAGCTTGAGCAACATGGGTCAGCAAACCCAGATCTCCTAGGGAAGTGCCAAAAGGCACCCCACTGTAGTAAGTCTCAGTCTGAAGGCAGTCATCTCAACTTCTCTGGGTCAGCAAGCCCAACTTCCACAATGAAGTGCCAGAGACACCCCATTCTGCAAGCCATACTGCTGCAGAAAAGCACTCAGTGTTATTTGTTCCGTGGTTTACGAAATCCAGGAAACTCTGCCATGATGTGGGTTCTGGTTCTACTGCTGCTCCTTTGATGTTATTGATATCTCCTGGATCCAGGAGATTCACTGCAGTGAACTCATCATCAGCAAAAATCAGGAGTACATTCTCAGGAGAACATCCAGTTCTCTGAAAGTCTTCTTTGTTTTTGCTCCCCCTTTACTGTACCATACATGATGTCCTAATCCAGGGACAGGTCTTTGAAAATATATCCAAAGCATGTGAGACGAAGTCTTGTCATTCTGGCTTCTAAGGAGCATTTTCACTGTACTACAAAGCCTGGTTTGTTTGCTCTTCTAGAAGTCCATGTTACTTTCAGTAATTCTTCATGAATACCATGATCAAAATCTTTGGTTTTCCTTCCTTGTTGTCCAACTTTCTTATGCATATGAGTTGACAGAAAAGATCATGACTTGTGTTAGGTAAATCTTAGTCTTCAAAGTGACATCCTTGCTTTTCAAACTAAAGAAATATTGTGCAGCAAATTAGCCCAGTGCAATTCTTCTTTTGATTACTCGAAGGCTGCTTCCATGAACATTTACTATGGACTGAAGCCAGATGAAATACTTGAAAATTTTAACCTTTTCTCCATTATCATGATAATGTCTATTGGTTGGTCTAGCTGTGAATATTTTTATTTTCTTTTTATTTCTGTTTTCTTTATGTTGAAAAGTGTAAAGAAATACAAACTGAAGGTTTCAGCCCTTGATAGCTAAACCAGCAAATAACTCAAGCCCTCTTGGATTTAAGCAAGCAATTATCAGAATATTGAAGGTGTTAATAAGATTTCCTTTGATTCTGATGTGGCATTATTCTTCATTTAGTTCACATATCAGATTATTTGGTCAGTATACAGATAGAATAAAATGGTGAAAGTACACAATCTTGATGAACACATTTCCTGACTTTATACCACGTGATATTCCCTTGTTCAGTTCCTATGACTGCCTCTTGGACCATATATTGGTTCTGAATTAGCACAATGAGGTGTTTTGGAATTTCCATTCTTCATGTTAGCTGTAGTTTGTTATGATCCGCACAATGTATAAAACAAAAGTTAGCATACTTCTGATCTTATCTGCTTTGAGCCAAGAGTCATCTATTATCTGCAACAATATTGTTCATACCAAATCTTCTTAATCCAGCTTGAATTTCTAGCATCTATGTACTGTGTGTATTGCTATAACTATTTAAGAGTTATCTCCAGAAAAATATTACTTTAATGTGAAGAGAATGATATTTTTGTTATGGCCACATTCTATTGGGTCCCCTTTATTTTCAGTGGGCACAGGTATGTATCTCTTCAATTTAGTTGTCTAGAAAGCTCTCTTCCAAATTTCATTGCATACACTAATGAGTGTTTCCAGTTCTTCACCAGCCTGTTGAAACATTTTCATCAGTATTTTATCAATCTTTGGAACTCTGGCTTTTCCCTCCTGCCTCCAGTGAAGCTTGGAATTCAGCCTACAGTATCATCAGACTTTGATTCTCTGCTACTGCTTGAAATGGTTTGATATTTACCTGTTCTTTTAAGTACAGCAGCTCTGCGTGCTCATTCCATTTTCTTTAAGCACTTCCTGCATAGTTCAATATCTTGTCTATATCCTTCAATATTGTGTCTAGAGGCTTGAATTTTTTCTTTGTTTCACCCCCCCCACCCCAGTATTATGGCATAACTTCCAGCATCACAGCAACTCTCAAACTACCACAAGATGACAAACTGACAGAGAAGCGGTGGTCTCACTCGAGGCAGGCGATTTTTACATTCTGATCTAGAATAGAGAAGGAAATACAAGTCTCATTCTCTGTCCGTGAGCTTATGTGGGAAAGCAGGTTCATGCTCACATAGGCAGAGAAGCATGGATGCACTCTTTTTCCTTTGGCCATCCCATTTTGTTTTTATTTCAAATAATCTTTAAATACAAGATCCCAGAAACTGCAAAACTACAAGAGTAAATATGTAGTTGTGGTGAGACACACAACTCTTTTGTGTGTAATCTCTTTTGTTCATTTTTTGAAGCATTTACTTATTTATGGGTTGATTATCAGTTTTTAAAAAATCTTGAGTGAAGATAATTGACAAAGAAATATGCTGAGTTTGGAGCTCTGCATAGGATTTTTAGTTGTTTTTTTAAGCATTTTTATTGGTATGTCACACTGATGCACTTAAGACATAAAAAGGTAGGGAAGCATTTAAAACCCTTGGGGAAAGTAGACCACATAAATCCAAGACATTATTATTAAGAAGATGGATGCCCCCTCCCCACCCCCACGCAGTTTGCTTCTATAGAAATGGCCTACCTGATGCATTTAAAAGACCATATTGATTTAAACAACAATCACCAGAAATAGATACCTGGTATATATGCATTCCAAACATCATATACTATTTTAAATAACATTTATTGAGTATCCAAGGACCTGGCAATATTTAGAGGCCTCTGGTCTCATGAGTTCACTGTCTAGCGAGAGACATTAAGCAAGGCAGAATTAAAAGGCTTGGGTAACAGAATAACAATCCTAAAGAGGCCGCTTCTTACGAAGTTCTGGAAACACTTGATATCAAGATCCTGCTGACAAAATACAAGTGTTTGATCGTGCTGAATGGGCAGGATTTTATCCCATTATAATGAGACTGACTTGATAGCAGCTTACAAAAACAACATCCTTGCTTTGATTACAGAAAATTGAAATCCTAGAGAATTTATTATTCAACATTTGACAATCTGTTAAACCTGTTCATTTTTATATCAAAAGACAAGAGAAAGGCCCTTCTGAGTTGTGGGTGAGGTCTTGCCTCATGTAAATGAATTGATTTGCATAGGGAAGATGGAGTCTGGGGTTCCCAGGGACAGAAGGGCAGAAGGGGAAATAGCCTTGTGTGAGAAAAGCTTAAGAATTAGGTATATTTTAAAAGATGAGTCTAGTGTTTAATTTAGAGCCCTGAGATCAGTGAAAACACTCCTAGGGCAAGGAAATACTATGTGGCTTAAAATCAGGAAATGTTTGCACAACAGGATTGTGTCCTCTCACCATAATTATTCAATCTGTATGATTATCAAACAATTAGAAAAGCCAGGTTGTATGAAGAAGAAAGTGGCATCACTTAACCTTGTATGCTGAAAGTGAGAACTTAATGCATTTATTGTTGAAGATCATGGATTGAAGCTTTCAGTGTGGATTACAATGAAAGGTAAAGAAGACCCAAATCTCCACAACAGACCAATAGGAGATTTAAATTATCAAGGATTTTATCTTTCTTGAAATCACAACCAATGGTCATGGAAGTCAGGAGATCAAAAGAAGAGTGATATTAGGTAAATGTGCTGCAGGAAATCTCATTTAGGCAAGGTTTGAAAGTAAAAATGTTACTTTGAGGACTAAGGTGTCCCTGACCCAAGCCACTGTCTTTTCCATTGTCTCATATAAAGACTGAAGGAGAAGTGATGAATTTGAATTGCAGTGCTGGAAATGATATTGACAAGATCATGGACCACTAAGTGGACGAACAAATTGGTTTTGGAAGAAGTATGACCAGAGTGCTCCTAAGAGGCGAGGATGGCAAGACTTCATCTTACATACTTTGGAAATGTTGTAAGGAGAGATTAGTCCCCGGAGAAGCACATCTTGTTGAGATAACGTGGAGGGACAATGAAGGAGAGGAAGGCCCTCAAGGAGATAGATGGACACTGTGGCTGCAACGAAGGGCTCAGGGCTAGGAACAATTGTGATGGTGTCACAGGATCAAGTAGGGATTTGTTCTGTTGTGCATAAGGTCACAGGGGATAGAGAACCGACTCTGTGGCACTTAACAACAGCAGGGCTAGGACCTCATAGAGCAGTGTTATAATAAGAAATTAATAGGAAGATGCATTAAGAAATTCTCTGACTAATTTTAATATCAGAACCAGAAGCAGATGTGCTTGTATAGCATCAAGCTACAAATATAAATAACCAGAAGATGTGCATTTAATAACTGTCACTCATCAAGAAATATTTGTTAATGATCTAGGCATGCTTCTAGAACTATTGATAAAGCAGCTTTATGTTGGGTTTCGTGATAGATTTCATTTCAGTAGCATAGGACTAGGGACCAATGGTACTAAAAAAAGAAGTCCAAACTGTACTGAAGGTATTGGTGAAAAAAGCAAGGTCCAGGAATTGACAGAATGCCAACTGAGATGTTTCAGTGGAGTAAGGCAGGGCTCGAAGCTCTAACATGTTTACAATTAGAAATTTGCAAAATAACTACCTGACTAACCACTTAGAAGAGATCCATATTAATGCCCATTCTAAAGAATGTGATCCAACAGAATGAGGAAATTAATGAGCAATATCATCAATATTATACACAAATAAAACATTCAGAAAACAGTTGCAGCAGTACCTCAACAGGTGACTCCCAGAAATTTAAGCCGGATTCTAAAGAGGACCTGGGATGAGGGATATCATTGCTGATCCTAGATATATCTTGGTTGACAATAGAGAATGCCAGAAAGATATTAACCTGTCATTCCAGAACACTTAATCTGCTCATGCAGAACCTGTAACGAGATCAAGAGGCAGTCATTCTAATAGTTTAAGGAGATAATATATAGTTTAAAATTCAGAAAGGTTTGTGTTAGGGTTATATTCTTTCAGCATATTTCTTCAATCTCTGTGCTGAACAAAGAGGCTGGACTGTTTGAAGAAGAACAGGTCATCAGGATTGGAAGACTGCCCATTAACAAACTGATATGCATATGGCACATCTTGATTACTGAATGTGAAGTGAATGTGACACATTTGATGACATGCAAAGATGACAGTCTTTTGTATGGATTACACCCGAACATGAGAAAAGACATAACTTTTCAGAATCAGACAGTAAGCAAAACCATGGAGAAAAGATTGAAGTCTTTAAGAATTTCATTTTACTAGGATCCAATCAACACTGATGGAAGTAGCAGCTAGGAAATCATACAAGGGATTTCATTGGGTAATTCTGATGCAAGAGACCTCTTCAAAGGGGTAAAGAGCAGAGATGTCACTTTGAGGATTAAGCTGTGCCTAACTCGAACCATGACATTTTCAATTGTCCCATATGCATTAGAAAACTGAAAAATGGTTTAATGCATTTGAATGGAGGGTTGGAAAAGAATCTTAAATATGCCACAGGTTACCAGAAGAATGAAAAAATCTGTCTTGAAGCAAAATATAGTCAGAATGGTTCTTGCAAGTGAAGATAGTAAGACATTGTCTCACATGTTTTTGATATGTTGTCAGGGAAAGACTGGTCCCAGGAAAAGAATATCATGCTTGGTGAATTAGAGATTTAATAAAAAAAGAGAGCACTGAAATAAGACAAATTTACCTGATGGCTGGTACAATAGACTGAAATATAGATATTATTTTAAGGATGGCACAGAACTAGGTAATACTCTTATACATAGGGTTGCTAGGAGTGAAAATTGAAAAGCTAGCATCTAACACAGAGAATATAGTATGTTCAATAGCATGGTAAATGATAGAACAAACTGTTCAGATTATTCTTCAATGAATCTTGTGTCCCCAACTTCTGGTGTGCCATCAGCAGGTAATCCTCAGCTATAAGGAGGGGTTGTCTCTGTTTCTCGTGCCTTCCTGTGTGCCCACATAACTTTGGGTCATCCATGCAGGTATTTGAAGATCTGATCATTTCAACTACTTGAGACTACTCTTAAGGGTCATTTTAACTTTAGGACTCTCCAGAGGTTTAGCTGAGGCTATTGGGTCTCCACGATATCTTGACTTCTCTCTCTCTATATATATATATACTCTATCCTGGATATATTGGGAATTGAGACTATAAAAGGTGTGAGGGACAGAGAAATGTGGAATATCAATAGATTGTAGGTATTAGTACTATATAAGAATTAATGCCACTATTAAATTACTGTTGAATGGTCACTTTCACCAGTAGTTTCTTTGCTAGTACTGGCCCTGAAAGAAATGCCACAATGCCTAGAATTGTAAGATGACATGAGCAATGAAATAATACATGTATAATCATTGCTATCAATGTCACTTCTGACTCATACACACTATCAAACGCACAGCTGTCAAGTTGATTACAACTCAGTGACCTCAGCCGTGGCATGGGAGCAGACAGCCTCATCTCTCTAATTGTAGTGTGGCTAAAGCAAATGGAAGAAGGGTGGAGTCAAACAGAACAGAAAGCGTCAAAGGAAAGCTTGAGAAGACAGAACTGAATTCTATGAAATGTGTAAGGGCCTAGAATTAGAAAACTAAAAGAAGAGAACCTGCTTAGCGTATCTGAAAAGGAAGGAACTGAAGAAAAAAATTACAAGCCTCAAATTCCAATTTTGAAATATTCCATAGGCAAAATATCGAATGGTACAGGAAGCACCAAGTGGACATGAAAAGAATACAGTCACTGGACCAAAAAGAATGAGTCACAATATGAGGAAAGATATTAAAGGTCGTGATAGGTAACCGCCAGATTTCAGGTCAGATAGAAGAGGATGTGGAACAAGGTATGTCATTGCTGATGTCAGATGTACCCTGGCTCAAAGCAGAAAACATCAGAAAGGTATTTACTTGTATTTCATTGACTGTGCAAAGGCATTTGACTGTGCGAACCATAATAGACTGTGGATGACCTTAAGGAAAAGTGAAATTATGGAACACTTCCTGGTGCTTATGCAGATCTAGTACACAGATCAAGAGGCGATGGTGCTAACAGAACAAAGGAATGCTGCAGGCGTTAACGTCAGGAAAGGTGTGCATCAGGGTCTTATCCTTTCACCATTCTTGTTCAGCCGGTTTGCTAAGCAAATCATCAGACGAACTGGATTATTGATGAAGAATGCAGCATCAGGATGGGAAGGAGACTTATTAACCACCTGCGGTATGCAGAGGATACAACCTTGCTCTCTGAAAGTGAGAAGAAATGGAAGCACTTCAAAGGAAAAGCACGGAGCCTGGTCTTCAGTATGGATGACAACTCATTGTGAGGAAGGCCCAGATCCTCACAACTGAACCATCATGGTAATTGGGGAAGGTCGACATTGTCAAGGATTTTTGTCACACTTGGCTTCACAGTCAATGCTCACGGAAGCAGCAGCCAAGAGCTCAAAAGATGTATCACTTTCGGTGACACAAAGTGTCTTTAGGCTGCAGTGTTTCTCTACCTCCCTAATGCCACGGCCTTTCATACCTTTCCTCATATTGTGGCGACCCCCTCAACCATAAAATTAGTTTCATTGTTACTTCATAACTGTAATTTGCTACTGTTATGAATCAGACAACCCCTGTGGAAGGGTCCTTTGGATCCCCAAAGGGGTCTCGACCCACAGGTTGAGAACTGCTCTAGGTCATTGTAGAGCAAGAATGTTACTTTGATGACTGAAATGCACCTGACCCTACTATAGTATTCTCCATCGCAACTCATGCGCACAATGACAGTTGGACCTTGAATAAGGAAGACTGTAGAAAAAATTATACCTTTGAATTGTGCTGGAGAAGACTACTGAAAAATACCATGGACTGCTAAAAAGACAAAAAGAAGTAAGGCCAGAACACTTACTAGAGTCAGGGATGTAAAACCCATTGTCTTATACAATTGGAATAAATTGTCAGGAGAGACCCAGTCCCTAGAGAAGCACATCATGTTTGGTAAGGTGGAGATATGGTGTAAAAGAGGAAGATCCCAGATGAGATGAGTTGATACAGTGGCTGCTGGCAGCTAACAACAAGTATCAGATACTACAAATCTTTACAGGAACAGACAACTTCATCTTTCTTCCATGCTGTCAACCTTTCAGTTAGCAGCCCAATGCCTAACCTACAGTACCACCAGGGTATGCATTAAGCAAAAGGGAATGTAGACAAACAAATAATAAAATTCAGGATCTTGGAACACAGAATGTACACCACAGTTTAAAAAACAAACCTCAACATCTTTTTTTGTTGTTTTGGTGGGGCATCACTGCCTTCTGGTGGTGGGAGTAGGAAGCCCAGCCTTGCTGCTGGATTTGAACCTCCAGCCCAGTGGGTCGCAGTCCTGCGTACAACCACCACGCCACTGGGGCTCAGTCCACACCTTGACATCTTAAATAGACAATTTGGAATCTGCTTTGGAATGACAGTGAACAGGGCCAAATGTTCTTTGCCTGCAAGATCTAGTACAACTCTTAACCACAAATATCAGTCTGGTATCACTGAACTTCGATATTGTGGCAAGAATATAAGAATATCTGAGATGGGGTTCCCCCTTAAGCAATTCTCCATGTCCTTTCTCCTGCTACAAGAAAATGTAAGCTGTGTTTTCTCCCCAGATAATGTGCTGTCTTTTATAAGCGGGAAGCAAAACAGTTTGTACATTGGCGTTTTGTGTTCTTCTTTATCGTGTGTTTGTTACTGCTGTAGTTACATGCTGTTCACTTAGTTCTGAGTCATAGCGCCTCTCCTTGGTAGAGTAGTACCGCATCAGAGGGTTTCCAAAGCAGCAATCTGCTTTTTCCCTAAAGGCTCATTAATTTAGTTTGTTGTTTTGCTGGTGAGAATATGCACCACTCCAATGAATCCTACATGTACAATTTGGTGACATGGCTTCATTCTTTTCAAGTTGTACAGCTATCCTCGTCTCACTTTCTGGGTTGCTCCTCCCTCATTAATATAAATGTTCTCCCCTTTAAGGTTCCTATCGAATCTTTCTAATTGCTATTGTCAATTTGATCCCATCTAGATATATCTTAGAGGAGTCTAATGCTCAAGGCATACTTTTTTCTTAACCAGTTTGTTTGGTTTTAGGATGACTCCGGGGAATTTTTTTTTGATGATTGATTTATTTAATTTGTAATGTGAATTCTTCCATAAAGTAGTTTTATTAAGATATGGATAACGTATTACACAATTAAATAGTTCAATTATATTAAGAAATATTGTGCAAATCATCACCACAAACATTTTCTTCCTTCTTGTATCCACTGCTGTTAATTCCTCATTTCCCCTCAATCATCCCTTCCATGACCTCATATAACCAATGTCTTCATATCTTCATAAATCCACTTATCATGGCTTCTATATACAGGAAAGCATACAAAAGAAACACAATAAATAAAAAAGGACCCAGCAGCATTGACTAAGTAAAGCAAAAATTTCAATAGAACAGAAAGCAGAACATATTAAAAGTAGATAAATTCAAAGGGGGCCAGAATTCTAATGATATATTGTTATATTCCAGCCTACCTACAGCTGCTAAAATTCACTTCACAATGTTCTTTGTCTGCTATTAAAGCTGTTCACATTCACAGACTATAGTTAATGGGGACTAAAGACTCCTTCCATTAGGGACCCTGCAAATGGATTTTGGGTTTCCTCTATCATTTGTAAAGTTTGGAAAATCAAGTTTTTAGAATTTAAGTCTGGTACCATTCCCTCCTTTGATCACACAGGCTGGTGTGCGTGTTCTGTGAGGAGTAAGTTGATGCTTTATTTAGATAGCTGCTTGTTTCGAGATAAGAAGACCCTAGGTCAATAGTTCTCAACCTTCCTAATGTTGTGACCCTTTAATACAGTTCCTCATGTTGTAGTGACCCCCAATCATAAAATTATTTTTGTTGCTACTTCATAACTGTAATTTTGCTACTTGTATGAATCATAATATAAGTATCTGACATGCAGGATGAATTTTCATTGTTAAAATTGAACATAATAAAACATTATTAAAGCATAATGAGTAATTGCAAAATAATGTGTAATTACTGCTATATATTGTAAAATGTTTATGTTTCCTGATGGTCTCTGTCGATCCTTGTGAAAGGGGGTCGTGACTCACAGCTTGAGAACCACTGCCTTGGATGTTATTTTCTTTTTATTAGCTGGGCACCATCTGATTTCTTCTCCATAGGTGGCACTCCTATCTTTAGTGACCTCTTTGTGAAGATGATTATCAAGAAAGGTCATGAAACAAAAAGGAATTATTCTTATTTTAGGGCTCAAAATTCAGTTTGTTTTATATACGTTCCTGTTAGACTGTAAGTGCATCATTATAATTTTACTGGAATATATAATAAATCATTCTCATGGGGCATAAGGTAATTCTATTGATTGTATCATTATTTTAGTCCATGATATGGAATTTAAAACATTGTTATGAATAGGAATTTCACATGTGTCAGACACATGTTTAGACTATAATACATCGTTGTTAACTTGTACAGTTTCAAAATTTAGGTGACTGGATACAAGTTACACAAACCATGAGAGTTGGAAATATGAGAATACTTTCAGCAACTCGCATGTACTAAGGCTAAGCCATGCCTGATGAACTTACACATATTACAAAAAAGCAGAGAGCAAGTGTAAGTTGGTCTTGGATCACCTCTGTTGGTCGCAATTAGCAATAGATGGTAACCAAACAAAAGTCCAACAACCTTGGGATAGTGATCATTTGTTTTTTGCTTCCATTTTTGTTTTATACGATCTGAAGAGAAACCAGAGTATTCCGTTTTTGTTTTAAGCTCGAGGAAGTATTTCAGTCCCTTAGATCTGCTAAAAGTGAGTTTAAGGTTAAAGTATGCTTTGATTAATGGGGTTTCCAATTTTTTTGTCCTTCTGGTGTGGTCCACGAAGGGTGCTGTGTACCTCAAAAGGACGGAAGCTAGTTGTCTATAAAACATTGCTTGGGGTTCCAGGGGCTGGGTAGAAACTAAGTCAGAAGTGTCCAGTTAGGAACATCTTATCAAGTGTACTTTCCACTTGGAGTCTCTATAAGTAATGTTCGGCATTTCCTCAAAGGTGGACTGCACCCCCCTTCAGTTCACCCAAGTTCAGTGTAATTGCCTTCTCTGATGCATACATGTTGCAACTCCTCCTCTTGATACAAATCCCCAGTATGTTTCCTGTGGAATTGGGATAATTTAATGTCAATTTGAAGATATATACAAATGTGTGACTTGTCTTCTCAAGAGGAAGACTCTGCGAGCCTCCTTCTCACTCTTTCCCCCTTTCCTTTTGTGTTTGCTGGGACTTTCTGTCATTGGCTCTGACTGCTGCTGAAGTCCTGCCATGTTTTACCCACCTAGGAGCCCACAACTCTGCACCTACCCACCTGTGATTACTACATTCTGCATCCATGCATGTGGCTTTGCCAGTGTGAAGAGGGACTTATGGATTAGTATAAAATGTATGGACTTGAGTTGGATGAGACTGGGATGCTTTCTTGATATATAATTACTTCTTGACAGAAAGGTCTTTCTTATACATATATGCATACCACTGGATTTGTTTCTCTAGTAAACCTGGCCAAAAGCACTTCCTTATTTACTCTTATGGGAATATCTGTTGACTTAGGATGACCGTAAAACATTGATGTATGGTAAGGAAGTGATGGTTCTTCTCCTTCTCTCTGCAACGTGAGTAATTGATCCCATCTGAAGTGCTGCTCCATCTCTTGAAGGGTGTTGCAGATGTTCAAATAAGGGAGTGTCTGTGGTCTATGAGAACTACAAAGGCAGGATAGAGAAAGCAGTCATTGTTTGGGGAACCAGATTAGAATACTCCATGACCTGAAAATAGAAGTTTGACTTTGTCTTGGTTTTTCATTTTTATAGTAGTGAACCCTTATAATATTATTCCTTTTGTGATTGAATAACTTTACTCCACATAATGTTTTCCACGTCAACCTATGTCAGGAGGTGTTACCTGGATTCATAGCTGCTTCTTAGAGATGTAAAATATTATATTGGGCATATATTCCAGAGTTTCTTTATCTGTTCTACTGATGGACATTTGGGCTTTTTCCAGTTCTTGCTATTGTGAACCCTACTGCTGTGAACATGGAAGGGTACACACCTGCTTACATTCTGTTTATCACTTCTCTGGCATATATGCTCAGCAGAGGTGTGCTGGGTTACATGGCACTTCTATGCTCAATTGTTTTAGGAAGCACTATATCTCCTTCCCCAGGGGTTTTACATTTTTACAACCCCACCAGCAGGATATGAGAGTTTCAGTCACACTGAACCCTCTCCAGCATTTGTTATTCTCTCTGTTTTTGATTTGGGCTATTGTCCATGCAAGGTGATATCTTACCATTGTTTTGATGAGTATCTCCTGGATGGCTTGTGATTGTGAGCATTTCCTCATATTTGTTAGCCATCCAAATGTCTGTATTTTTTTTTGAATTTTCTGTTTATGTCCTTTGCCCATCTTTTTGATTTTATTTTTTGTGGCTTTTGAATGATATTTATTTTATTTTTAAGATCATTCTATTGGGGGCTTGTACGATTCATATCACAATCCACATGTACATTCATTGTGTCCAGCATATTTGTACATTTGTTGCCATCACCATTCTCAAAACATTTTCTTTCTACTTGAGCTCTTGGTATCGGTTTCTCATTTCACCCTCACCCCCACAAAACCTTGATAATTTATGTTATTATTTTTCATTCTTCCACAGTCTGATGTCTCCCTTCACTCACTTTTCTGTTGCCCATCCCCCAGGGAGGAGGTTATATGGAAATCCTTGTGACGTGTTTCCCATTTCTACCCCACCTTCCTTTTCCCTTCCTGGTATTATTATTTTCATAATTAGTCCTGAGTGGTTTATCTGCCTTAAATTTCTTGTGTTTCCAGTTCTTGTCTGTATCAGTGTACATCCTCTGGTCTAGCCAGATTTGTAAGGTAAAATAGGGATCATGATGGGGTTGACAGGAGGAAGCATTAATAAACTACAGAAAAGTTGTATGTTTCATCAGTGCTATACTGCACTCTGACTGGCTCATCTCCATGTGACCCTTCTGTAAGGGGATATCCAATTGCCTACAGCTGCTTTGGGTCTCCACTCTGCATTCCCCTTCATTCACAATGATATGTCCGCCCCCCCTCCCTATGCCTGATACCAGATGCTATCACTCACAGGTGCTCACACAGGCTAGTGTGCTTCTTCCCTGTGGGCTTTGTTGCTTCTCAGCTAGATGGCTGCTTGTTTATCTTCAAATCTTTAAGACCCCAGGTGCTATATCTTTCGATAACCAGGCACCATCAGCTTTCTTCACCACATTTGCTTATGCACCTAATTTGTCTTCAGTGATCAAGTCAGAATGGTGAGCATCATGGAATGCCAGTTTAATAGAACAAAGTGTTCTTGCATTGAGGAAATAATTGAGTAGAGACCCAATGTCCACCTGCTACATTAATACTAAATGTATAAATATATGCACACAGCTATATTTCCTCATCATATGTAAATATATTTACATGTGTATATGCCTGTATTTGAGCTTCTATAAATTTCCTTTGCCTCCGAGATAGTCCTCTCTTTCATTTTACTTTCTTCTTGTTCCACTCTCATGCTCAGCTTTCATTTGAATTTTGCTATTTCCTCTTGGTTACATTACCCTTGATCAAGCCTTACCAGGCCTCCTACACCCTCCTCACTATCAATTTTGAATCACTTATTGCTCCTTTGTTCCCAGGTTTGTTAACACCCACTTCTCCCTCCCCCCACAACGTGCCCTACTTACCATGTCTCCCTGGAACCCAGTCAGGTTGTTTTCTCCTCCAGATCGTGTATTCTGTCAATCTTATCTAGATAGACCAGCAGAGATAATAACGTGCACACGCAAAAAAAGACAGAGCAAAACAAAGAAAGCAACAAAAGAAAAGAAAACAAAATACTACCACCAAAAAAGAAACCAATGACTAAAAATGGAAAAGCTTGTAAGTAGTTCAAGGTCTGTTTGTTGACCTTTAGGAGTGTTTTCTGGTCAAATCTAATGTGGGGCCATGCCCTGACCCAAAGTCTATCTTTGATATTCTCTTGGGACTTCCTTGCTCTGCTCCCCTTGCTGTTCTGTTGCACACCCTTAGTGTTTGGCCTTAGGGTGATGGGGTCAGACTGGGTGCAGTTCCCACACTATGTATCCAGTGCTGTGTCATAGGGATGTCATGTCTCACAGTGGAGCCAGCCATATGGTTCCTCTCTGTGCATTGGCTGCTCTTAACAGGGATGTTGCCCTTGAGGTTGGGTGGCCAGGATGTGTCCTACTCTCTCTTCC
This sequence comes from Nesogale talazaci, assembly GCA_004026705.1. Classification (NCBI taxonomy): domain Eukaryota; kingdom Metazoa; phylum Chordata; class Mammalia; order Afrosoricida; family Tenrecidae; genus Nesogale; species Nesogale talazaci. The sequence goes on from PVJH01009019.1 coordinate 62,785, forward strand.
TCCCCCTTTCTTTGCCCCTGTGAGCTGTGATCGGACATGTTCCTCTCCTTGAGCTGTATCCACAGTGCTGTCATCTGAAGTAAATTCTTCTGGGGAGCAGGTGTCTTTGCCCATCTTTTAATTGAAATGGTTTTTGTGTCATTCTTTCTTGTGTCATTGCTAAAGATTTTTTGCCCTGATCCATAAGTTCTCATTTAACTCTTGTGATGAAGTTTTTAATGTACATAAATGTTTCATTCTTGATAGATCCCAGTCATCTATGTTATCTTCCACTGGTTGTGTTTCCTATATTGTATTTAGTGGTACATATGTGCCTGGTAATAAAACCCTTAAGTTTGTCCTAATTTTCTCATTGATGTTTTTTATGTCTCTGAGGTTTACTTTTTGGTCTCCAATCTACCTTGAGTTTGTTTTTGTTCATGGAGTGATGTATGGGCCCTGTTTCTTTTTCTGAAGATGTAGATGCAATTTTTCCAGCACATTTATCGAAGACAGTGTGTCTTTCCCATTAATTTCTTTGACCCTTTGTCAAAAAGAAGTGGCCTGTCTTGCCGCAACCCCTCCAACATAGATTTCTCTCTGATTTTCTGATTTGGGCTATCCTCAACGGTGTTAGGGGGTTAACTGGTTTCCTTTTTTTTTTGCAGGCTTAGGAGGGTATTGCAAATTTTAGTAATAAGGCCCTTGTCTGTTGTGTCATTGTTAAACATCCTCTCCCCATCTGTGGGTTCTTTTGTTACTCTCTTGGTGAAGTCTTTTGATGCACAAAGGTGTTTTACCCTTAGTGTATCCCAATCATAGATTTCAGGTTCACCTGTGTGTGTGTACCCTTCCCTATTTCAGTTAGCCTATGTTATCTCCCAGTGGGAGCAGAGCCCCCAAACCCATCTTTAGACAATGGGACATCTCCTCACAGAAAGGTCACCAGGAAGGAATGAGTCAACCAGGGCGCAGTATAGCACCAATGAAAGACAATGTGTCTTTGGTTCCTTGCGGATTTCTCAGCACCCAGTCCTGCCTTTCACTGAGGACTAGAACAAAGCAGATACAGGTAAGAGATAAACGCTCAGGATACATGACATCCAGGAACAGGAATGGGAAGATAGGGGCAACAGGAGGGTAGGAGGGAAGGTGGGAAGAGGAAGTGAGGAAGAGGGAACCAATCACAGTGATCCACACCCTCACCCACACTGGGTGATGAACAACTGAAACGGTAGGGGAAGGGAGATAGCGGTTGGTGTAAGATATGAAAATAAGAATAATTTATAATTTATTCAGGGGTCATGAGGGTGGGAGGTGGGGGGAGTTAATACCAAGGACTTGATAGAAAGTAAATGCTTAGAAAATAATGTGGCAACATTTTACAAATATGCTTGATACAATTGATATATGAATTGTTATAAGAGCTATAAGAGCCCCCAATAAAATCTTTTAATAAACAAAGAGAAAAAAATCAGTTGCCTGGTTCTGGGTTGGGGAAAAAATCAGTTGCCTGTAGATGGATGCTTTTATTTCTGGATTTTCTATTCTGTTTCAGGAAATATTTTTGGTATAAGGTTTAAAGATTTTATCCGAGATATATATATATATATATATATATAACAAATGCAAAACAGCTATAGATGAGCTCTCCACTCAAATATTCTTTGAAGGAGGAGATAACCTTTTCCTGCCAGAAGATGTTATTAAGAGATTAAATCATTTCAAAAGGTAGATTTCTTTTAATAAAAAAATTCGATTGCATTCTCTGAAAGGGAAAGATACACATCTGTATATTAAGCTATGGGAAATAGATAGTATAAGCCACAGTGTGTCTTGGAGATGGCAGATATGGCCCTTGCCTGGGCATCACTCATAGGGGCATGCCAATGAGCAGCTTCCGTCACAGTTTCCATTGCCAGCTGTGAGAGATCATCCAGCAATTTAAAAGTAATTGCCACAGGCACTATTTTCCATAGATTCGCTTTAGGGTATAACTGGCTCGAGATGGATATTTGATCATTCTTCTCGAGCCACATAAAACCTTGTAAATGAGTGACAAGCAGATGGTGTCTCGTCTCCAACAGAGAGCCGTGAATGTGGTCTGAACGCCTTGAAAAAATTCTGTGTCGAAAAAGATTTGGGTTTTGTATTTAAGTGCAAAGCTTTGAGCTCAGCTGTCTTCCTCCTCATTTTTTGCATGAACACATTCCTAGGTTGTAGTAATTCAAAAGTATCAAATTGATTCTTACCTCTTCATTTAGATGTTCACTTTGGGAGTAAAGACTTGTCTTTCACAGTGTGTATTGAAAGTTACAATTAATAGTGTAGGAGTGGGGATTGAAAAAATGGCATCAATAATGAATATGTCTGTAAAGACAGAGGGAAGATGATTGCACAAGTACCTTCAGGTGAATATTTTATACGTTTTAGGACAGGGGTCAGCAAACTTTTGAAACCAAAGAGCCAATCCTATCCCTCCTAATGACTTTAAAGTCACTCAAGAGTCTTAAATATGTTTTCTTAAACACTCGAAATTGCTGTGGTCTGAAATAATAACCTTCAAATAGTTTAAATGTCATTTCAGAGCTGCACGTTCACACTGAAAGAGCTGCATGTGGCCTTGAGTCACAGTTTGTGACCACTCTTTTAGGATCTCAGAGATTAAGCTTCATTAAGGGTGGAGCCCACGTTTTAGTCTTCATAGAACTCTTAACCACAATCTCCCTGCACACACAGTAATGACCATCCATACCTGGCATCCAGAAGTAATTTCATTAATTTTGTTGCATGACTGAAAATAGTTTGTTCCAGCTGTATTGATAATACATTTAAAATCTTGGTACATTAGTTTCTCTGTTAGTGTTCTAGTACATTTTGAAAAATGCTTATGATGAACACACAGCTTAACATTTCTAAGAGAATGCTATCTGGAGCAAACTTTTCTAATAGCAGTACTTAATTACAGGAATTTCTAAGTTTAGTTTCATTTTCATAATTTTGTAAGTTTTTCAATATAAATATGTGAGCACATTTAAAAACCCCAAAAGACAAAAAGCCTTGATTATTCCAGTGCTAATGGAAGACTCAGACTATTTAAGAGTCATTCATAGTGGCATGGATTCGACATCACATTAGTTTCTTGTTCACTACTCCTTCTCTATGGCTAGATCTCAGCTCCATGAAGTCAACTTCTTTGCCTTCAAGATTCCTATTGAGCCAAAAGATGTGCTAAGAGAAACAAAGAAAACAATTAGTGAATAAGGAGAATGAATTCAAAACATGCTGATGGAACAAATTAAATCAGACCACTGTTGAGTGTATTAGCAATGAAGCAGTCGGAATGATATTATTTTGGAAATTGAAGAAGTATTAAAGTAAAAATTTGAAAACCTGTGAGGTTTCATTAGACTAAGGACGCTGACCAGTGCACGAGCATGGCACTGTGGTGCTGCTAAGGACATTTGTAACCACCTGGCTGATGCCACTGTGGTGAAAACCAGCCCTGGGGATGGTCATTGAAATTCAAGGTGCTTCACTGAGAATATATCACAAAGGTATCAGGCTGTGTACCAACAGGTGTCTGCCTCATCTTGAGGGGTGGTATGTTCTGGAAGGGTTTCAAGTTTGTGGTTGTGGGGTTACTCACTAGTTATGATAGCTAGGATACTATTTATTGAAGTGGTCCAGACAGATGAACCCCTAGAGAGAAGCCTATTCTTGACCATATAGACCATTCTTTCTGGAGTATGAAGACAGCACTTTAGTTCCATTTTCACATTGGCTCCTTAGTGGTGACAGTGGTATTGTGGTTTTGGAGTGTGACATCTGGAATGTGGAGTCTTCTCCATTGCTTTAAAATGATAATGTAGTTATTGCAGAGATGTTCCCACTAAAGAGAACAAGTTGATTTGTGTGTGTGTGTGTGTGTGTGTGTCTGTCTTAATAATCCCTCTCGGCTCATTGGTGGCCCATGGATTAAGTTCTAAGTTGCTAAATAAATTCACTAGCCCCTCAGAAAAGGAAATATATGTCCAGTTTCTTCCCTTAGGATTACAGCCTTGAAACCATGGGGGGAAGTTCTAACCTGCCCTGTAAGGGTACTATGAGCCCGAATTCCCTGGATGACAATGGGCTCAGTTTGTGAACTGCTTGTTAACAGTTACTTAAGATCTGATATGACATTAGGACCCCATTTTCTAATGCACTTTGTCAATCTAAAAGATTTGAGCTCTCTCTCTCCACTCCTTCCCCCCCCCCCCCCCCCCCCCCCCCAATATCATCTGTACATGTATGGTAACTGAAAAAGATCAATCAGTTAACTTCTCTAGTCCTACTCTTGAAATTCTTTTTTTTCCAATTGATCTTTATTTTCTAGTTTTAAAGCTTATATCAGAGGTTAGTAAAACTACGGGTGCTGCTGAGCTGGAACCCACACTAATAATTATCTCTATTTATAGGAGATTCCTTAGGTCGTCATTCAAGTATTATTTACTCTGGCTTCTTGAGCACTTAGCATTTCAATGAATGGAGTTATTATGAGCAAGCTCGATTCTTAAAAAATAGAAGCCAAATAGGTATTAGGAAAAAAGTTATAGTATTCACAATGTATTTGACTTGGTGGTGTATAGGGAAAATTACCCCTCATCTTTTTTATAATTCGGATCATTGTTCTTCCATGTTCAGTGTTCGGGAACGTGAGGGTTCTACCAATAATAATAGAAGTGGAGATGCTGTTCTCGCCGCTGTTCTCCATCACCCTGACCCTCTTTCTGCAGCCATTGTTCCCAGCCTGCTTGCCTTAGTGTTTCTGACAAAAACGGGCTCAAGGGGTTTGCCAGGAGCTTCGCTTCTGTTGGCTTGGATCTAGTTGCTTCTGGAAGAAATGCTAAAGCCCTGCGAGATAGCAGCCTGGCTGTCTGAGATGTCTCTGAGCTGACAGGGTTTCCAGAAATGTTAGGGGGCCACGTGAAAGCCCAGCACCCTGCAGTCTATGCAGGGATCTTAGCTCATAGTATTCCAGAAGATAGCATCACCGTGGCCAGACTTGATTTCGGTCTCATAAGAGTTGTCTGTAATGTCCCTCTGATCGTGAAGATGGTGGCTTTTCCAGACATAACTGGCAAGGCAGTTGTTGAGCATATTAATATTGGTGGTGTTACCTTACTGAGAGCAGCAGTCAAAACCACACATGGGTGGCCGTCTTGTCTGACCCTGAGATGCAGAGCTCAAATCATAAAGACGCTTCCTTGGAGATTAGATGCCAGCTAGTCTTGCAGAGGCTCACTCATTCCACTCAGTATGGCAAAGCAATTTCAGATGACTTCAGGAGGCAGCAGTAAGGAATATCGCAGATGCCCTGGTGGTCGGCGAAAAGCCCTCATCAAACACCTGCCCAATTGTACACAGGACAGCGCAGACTTCCCCTCCCAGGTCTAAATGGAGGCCGTGGCTTTAGAAGCTTGTGAACATCTTTGAATGCTTAGCAGCAGGTAAAAGAATTCAAAGAAGCCTTAGGCCTCCCCGCTGCTGCCTCTTTCAGACATGTCATTCCACCAGATGCTGTTGTTGGTTTTCCACTCAATGAAGATAAGACCAAAGTTTGCCTGTTTCCAGATCTCTCCCCACCCCTCACATGCTACTCGGCACATGCCAGAGCAAGAGGGACCCATAGGATGCCTTCCGTTGGTGATTTTGTGGCACTATCTGATGCTTGTGATGGCTGTGCTGCCAAAATTATATCCAGAGAGGTGTCTGATGGGATTGTTGATCCAGGATATGAAGAAGCAGCCTTGACAATTTGTTCTAAAAAGAAAATTGGAAATTACTGTGTCTTTCAGATGGACCCTTCTTACAAACCAGATGAAAATGAAGTTCAAACTTTCTTTGCTCTTCACTTAAGCCAGAAGAGTAATAATGGTGTCATCAACAAGTCATTATTTAGCAATGTTATTACCAAGAAGAAAGGTCTGCAGAAGCCTGCCACCAGGGACATACATCATTGTCACCAGCCTTATATGGATGTGACAGTCATTATAGAAATTTTTTTGCAGATGTTTTGGTCCCGCCCGCCCCAGTCCCCAAAATAAAACATTAAATCTTAATGTTTTGGATCTCTAAAATAAATAAATAAATAGATAGATAAATAGATAGGTAGCACATGTTGCATATGTTTGGAGCCTTCAGAACTGTGATCTGTATGTTAAGTGACAACAATGGTATTATAAATAATAATAATGATATGTTAATAATAGATTGAAGTGGTTATAAAGTGTGTCAAGTCCGTTTTCTTACGGTAGCCCAGTGTCATAGCTGAACTATCTCATTGTATATTGCCACTCCTTTTCCGCTTGGACCACAGGGTGAGTTTGAATGGCCAACCTTTAAGTTGGCAGCTGAAAGATTAGGCACCAGCCTTTCTAATAATAGCAAAAAACTAATACTGTATTCATAGAAATACTGTATTAATTAATAGGAATTAACCGAATGGTCCTTAGTAGTGAGGATTGTGAGTCTTACCTTATTTACTTTGGACATACTGGCGGGGAGGGACCAATCCTTGGAGAAGGGTATCATACCTGTATAGTTACAGGTCAGTAAAAAGAGGAGGACTCTCAATCCGATGGACTGACTTAGTGGCGCCAACAAAGGCTATGGCTATTTAGCAACAACCGAGAGGATAGGGTTGGGTCGCGTTTCAACTGTCGTGCGGAGTCACTTGAGTTAGAACCAACTCAAGGGCACCTCCCAACAGCACACTATTTAGGGGATACTTACGACTTGCCAGGCACTGTTCTAAGTACAGTATAATGTATTCAGTGTTTAAACCATGGAACAACGATAAAACCTACGGCTGTCAAGTCTACTCTGACTCACAACCCTCTAAGACAGTAGAATTGCCATTTGCGGTTCCCATGGCGATCCTACTTACGGAATCCGACTGTTTCCCCTTTCCAAAGCATTTGGTGGGCTTGAGCTGCAGGCTTCGCAGTTGCAGCTGAGCACCAAGCTGAGCTGTCGACTGACCAGTCAGCAGTGGAGCCCACAACTCTTTCACCAACTAACTGTGCTGACCCTTCGCGACCCGAGAGCACAGGGCGGAGCTATCGGAGTAGAAAGCTCCGTCTGCTCCCAGCCCACAAAGTGGCTTTGCAGTTAGCAGCTGAGCCCCTCCCTCACCAGGGCTCCCACCCCACCAGCAGCTCTTGCTTCAGCCACCTCAGCCCCCATATGCAGAGATGAAAACTACAGCGCAGAAGGCATGAGTTCAAGATCAGTCAGCTGATCGTGACTGATATTTAAAGCAGGTCTCAATGATGGCTCTTAAGCCCTGCACGGTGCTGTTTTCTGTGTGTGAGAGCATTTCCCTCAACTGCCCTTTTGGCCCCTGGGTGCAAATTAAAAGCAAGGTCATCTTCCTCCATTACAAACAACCAACAAATATTACAAACATAAGGTCAATCTATAGGAGTTATGCAAATTGGATAATTAAACATGAAATAATAGGTGCTTGGATTTTCATGAGTACCTGGGAAAAGTCACAACTGATCATTTTTTCCAAATAATAACAATGAGTACAAGTATTCAGGACATATTCTAAAACGGATTGTAAAGCTCTTCTTGATGTGAGTGGACTATTGAATTGTATGATGTGTGATATAAATGCCAATAAAACTGTTGAGAAAAATCACATTTCACATCAGAAATTAAAGGACTTGTGATAGATTCCAAGGTTCTCATTTCCGAAGAAATGGTTCCGGTCTCTTTTGTGCAATTTTAGGCCTTACAGATGAAGCATTTTAATTGAGGAAGCCCTGGTGGCGTAGAGGTTACACACTGGGCTGTGATCCCTGAGGTGGGCCATTCAGACTGCCAACCACTTCCCGGGAGGAAGGCGGGGCTTTCTGCTTCCGGAGACAGTCCCGTCCTGGAAGCTCACAGGGCGAGCTGCCCTATAGTTTGCCGCTATGAGTCAGAATCAACTTGATGGCAGTGAGTGGGGGGGTCAGTATGGGCAAAGCAAGTGTGTGCCGAGAGCTATAAACGTATCTAGACATGTGTCTGGTTCTTTGGTGCTAAAATATAACTAAACTATTTTAACGGGGGATGAACTAATTTTCAAAATTTTAAAATTATTTATATCCCGACAATATCATATGCCTTACTACGGTCGTGACAGGATAAAGATGGGGCTTCTTATGTCTGTGAAGAGTTGCAGCCTCAGGAAGTCACAGAGGCAGTTCTACTCCGATTTGGAGAATCATACTGAGTCAGTATTGCCCCGATGGCCGTGAGTTTGGGTTTGCTGATTATACTATGGTCAGCAGTCAAGTTTATCTGTCAGGTTTTACCACGTCAGAGTAGTTCACATCTCTCATAAAATTTCAAATTGCAAACGTAGTCTTGAACAATGCTTTGCAAATTATTGTGTGCCTTCAACAGATCGAGAGGTCTTATTGATAGATTCTAGCTGGCAGCTGGAGAGTCTGTATCTATAGCATTATCCAAAATGATAGTGGTATTGCTATTCCATGGATTATACCTAGGGTAGTGAATATCCAGGACACCAAAAAGGGTATGATATTCATTCATTATTATAAGCCTAACTTTAAAGAATATGATTTTATATCTAATAAAGGAAAATAATTTTTTGAAATGTAGGTTTTGGATCATAGCTAGACTGTTAATAAAATTTATAATTGAATTACATCCTCTGGATCCCTCTTTTATGATGTTGGTGGCAGAGTAAGAAGCTTTGCAATTGGTTAAACGTCAAGAATACAATTTTAGTAACAGCATTGCAGGCTGTTTTTTTAAAGAACATTTTATTCCTTTGAAACTTTCAAGGGCACTGTTGATTGAATTTTGGTTCTGGCATATTTTGTATATAACATTATATAATATGGAAGTAGCAGGAAGCTGCAATATTTAAATGACAGTTAATTTCGTACTGTCAGAATTGATATAACAAAACACAATCAATTGCCATAGCAAATGAATGATTACACAGTAATCTCTAATTTATATATAAGCAATAGTTACTTTGTTACATTATTAATGGAAAATAAATAATTGTTGTTACACAGTGATTTACACCATCATGAAATTATTTGTAGAAGTCAGCAATATCATTCTGGTCCAGTAAACAAACATCAGGTATATATATACTTTGCTATACAGCATCATATTTAACCTCATATTAATAGAGGACTGTTTTGTTTACACTTTTAGAAACTCATCTTTCAGTTCACTGGTCACAAATGTAACTCGCTTAAAGTTCTAAAATGTAACTCCTTGTTTAAAATTCCTTGCTTAAAAATTATAGATGCTTCATTAGCAAGAATTTCTGATTATCCCATATGATTATCCCTTGTCAGAGAATGGTTGCAGTATACTGATTTTGTTAGAACAAGACTCAGTGTTGCCTTCAACTATAAAATAGTTCAGAAAAATTGGCTAACCATTTTCGGAGAGAAAGTTAAAATAAATAGACCTTAAAACATTTCAAGGGCCTCAAACTGTGCCATGAGTGCCGTCTCTTGAATCTGGAGCCGTTATGCATGGCATAAATAAAGAATCCTATGTAATAGCACTAACCCTTTCCCCTTGGTATGTTCCATCCTCGGTCTGTTTCTGCAGGTGCCTTCGACTGCGAGTGCAGCCATACTGGTCTAACCTCTCAGAACCTCTATCTTCTAAATTAAACTCAAGAGAACAGTTGCAGAGAAGCAGAGCACTGGAAGTTTAACACAATTACCATGGGCAGCACCAATGATACTTCATTTGGGCTTCCATGTGGAGGCCTCATAGGGCGGGGGACTGATGCTTGTAAGTGTTCCATTCACTAAAAATTTTAGACCAACTCTTGAGCAGAAAACAGGAGCATGCATAAGAATCCCATCCCGGTAGTTTGGTAGTTACATAGTTTCATGTCAACTTGAACATATATAAAAGTGTAGGGCATGATATCCAACCTGTCAATCAGGTCACAGCCTGATGGTGCCTTCTTGTGGAAGTGACCTTCTCATAAGGAGGGTCCTACGAACCTCCCTTCTCTCTCTGCCTTCACCTTCCTGCTGACTGACACTGGTTGTTGCCACAGCCCTGGAGATGTGTCCACTGCCATTGAATCCCCATGACTTTGTACCCGCCAGCCTGTGATATTCCTGCATTCTGCATCATTGTGTGTGGTTGCAGGAGTCTGAAGAGGGACTTATGGACTTGAGTTGGACTGCATTGAGATGTTATCTAATAAAAATATATAATTATTTCCTAATATAAATATCTTTCTTAAACACATATGAGTGTAGTCACTGGAGTTGTTTCTCTAGCCACCTGGCTTAACACAGTATCTTTGTATATAACTACCAAATTATTGACAGTAGAAAGAGGCCTGTTGTCTTAGACTCCATACATATCTTAATAGTGGGTTCTACTACTATCTAGCATTCAATATAAAGGAGCTTAGACATATTTAGGAAGATCTTTTTCTTTCCCTCAGATCATATTCCCTTAATGTTTAGGTCATATTCAATCTTAACTAGAATAGAGACAGTAGTTGACCTTGAGTAGAAATGCATGTGCATGATACAAATGCCATATTGGGAGTAACCTGTGGAATACACTAGTTCATCCTCCACTGCAAGATAGGGATTTCTTTTATTTCCTTTAGCATCAAGTTTCCATCTGAGGATTGTCAGTGATAGACTGCTTAGTAGACTTATTTCAGAATCTCAGATCTATTGATTTTAAATAGTCTCCATATAATAGGTTCCTTTAATTATCAGTTTAATAGTGGTCTCTTATAACTTCATTTATTTCCACTTCTTTTTTTCTCAGAAGCAACACAGACTTCTATCTTCTTTCAAGAATACTTCTCAGAGAATTTAAAGCTCACTAGACGTATGAGGAACTTTTCAGAAGAAGAATATAGGATTTCAGAATTGGAGGAAATCAACTAATACACTATATATTATATTCTTCATTTTCACTTCCCCCACAGGTGTTTAAATTTAATAATTCATCATAGTTATTTGAAATATCCAGTGAAAAACTCTGAATGCACGTTGGATAGGAACTAAATTTCTAGCAAAATACCACCAGAAAAAAAGGTGTTCTATTGAAGGTAACTGGTTATATAGAAATGCTCAAGGTCATTTAGTCTAATTACCAGGAAAGTCAATCAATATGCACTGAATGCAGTGGATGCCCATGGAAATAATTAAGCTAATTGTCTCTAGGGAAATCCACGGTGCAGCTTTCTTTTCCAATTTGCCATGCTCTTTCTGAGGCTGTCTCTTCCTCTCCCCTTTTAAGTTCTTTTTATATTTTCACTTGAAATCAATAACGATCTGGTTAGAATTTAAATTGAAAGGGTTTTCATGGGAATTCTAACTCTATACTTTTTCTTCTCTTTTATCCAGTCTGCCTTTCCCCCAATCCCATGAAAGATTTAAATTTAGCTTGAGTAAATCATGATTATTGTGGTTCTACTAGCATGCTAACAAGAACAAAGTGAGGGTGCATGCTGGCTAGACAGTTTTGATAGAAACATCAAGTTCATGGTCTAGGTGCATCGAAGACTTCTGTAGGCTAGCATGGCTGTCTGGTAAATTTGGGCTGACTTCTACCTTCAATTATTCTTCATGGGGTGGATCTTTGTCAGAGTGAACATAGAAGGGTTAAACTCTTTGACTGATGGCCCATCCAAAATGTAGGACCTGGGGTGATGCTTAGATTATGCTTTCTGAAGGAATGAAACAATATCAAGACTTAGTTACCTTTGCTTTTTGAGTAAAATATTAGGTGTGAGGCATTACTTACAGCTCCCCCCACCAAAAAAGTGTTGCCAATCTTTCAAATGTATAATCTTTTCTAGTTTATGAGACACTTGATAGGAAAATTGAAACCATAGTGAAGGCAGTTCTAATGGTTCTCCTGTCTTTTTTATTCTTCCCCCTTTCAATTATCTTATGCTCCTATAATATGGGAAAAATGGAATTTTTTAATCCCGTAAGCAGTTACAGTCTCAGGATATTTATAAGTCAGGTACATGCAATGGCAGTGAGGTTTTAGTGATTATTTTGTTTTGTTCCACCATATAACACAAAGTGTCCAGACAGAAAAAAAATCAGCTGATAGTAATGCCTTTGTAGCACTCTTCAAGGGGAAAGACTGAGTCTGAGACAATTGTGCAGAAGTAGGATGAGGGGTTCATGTTTAAAACCATTCAGGCTCAGTGTTTATTAATAGCATGTGCACACACATACACATGAGAAAAAGGTTAAAGAAAAGGTGATTACGCAAAAGAAAAATGTATATGCATGATGACAATGTATTTAAAGTAGCCCAATTTTGAAGATATTATCACACTCCACAAACCATCAGTTTGTCTTATTGGTTAGGATGTTGCTGTGATGCAGGAAGCTATGTACTTCAAATAACAGTAGGGTCATCCAAGGTAAACAGGTTTCAGCAGAGCTTCTGAACTAAAAACACTCTGTGAAGAGAAGTTAGGTGGTTAACTTCTGAAAGCCTCATGAATATTAGCAGAACTTTGTGCAGAAACCAAAAATCTCATGAATTGCCTGCTGTAGACAGGGAGAACGCTGAAAAATGAGCCCCTCGGGTTGAAAGGTGCTCAAAAAAATATGAACGAGGAAGTGCTGCCTCTCAAAGTAGTCAAATACAGTGACCAGAAGGAATAAAGCTTTCTGGATCTTCATTTGTTAATGGTGCATGACTCAAATGAGAAGAAGCAGCTGGAAAAAGAAGCAATAGTTGAAACTTGGAATGCATGAAGAAGAATCTAGGAAAATTTGATGCTGTGAAATATGAAATACAATACATAAAGATCAATATTTCGGCACTAGAAATCCAAAGTGAACTGATACTGATCATCTTGAATCAAAACAACTATTATTCAAATTTAAGCACCAACCACTACAACTGGTGAAGAAGAAACTGAAGAATTCTACCAATGTCTTCAATCTGAAACTGATCAAATATGCACTCAAGATGTATTGATTATTTGGCAGTTGGATTGTGAAGTTGGAAACAAAATGGAATGACTTTAGTGATAGAAATGAAGCTGGAGGTTGCATTATAGAACTTTACGAGGCTAATGACTTCTTTAGTACAAATACCTTTTCCAACGACATCAATGATAACTCTAGAAGGAACACTTAGAAATGAAATGGACTCCCTCTGTGGGAGGAGAAGGAGTCCTGGTGGCATAGTAATTAGGCATTGGATTGTGGTTTGCAAGGTTCAGAGGTCAAAAGCACCAACAGCTCCACAGGAAAAAGATGAGGCGCTCTAATCTTGTAAACAGTTATTGTTCAGGAACTCACCAGGCAGTTCTACTCTGTCCCATCAGGTCACTATGACTCAGCATAGATGCCATAGGAATGAGTTTGGTTTGGTTTTTGGACGGAAGGAGGTGGTGGAGAAGTGCAATATCTTCAGCCAAAATGAAACCGGAGGATGATTGTGGAGCAGATCATCCATCCTACATATAAGTCCATGAAAATTAACAATAAGTACACGAGAGCCCAGATACAGCTGCAAGTATTCCACCCAAATTTTGAGAACATTTCAAGAATAGATTTGATTCATTAAAATCTAATGACTGGAGGTCTGATGAGCTGTGGGGTGATATCATACAGGAAAAAAGCAAAAGGTCATTATAAGACAGGACAAAAAAGAGAAGATGAAAGTAGATCCCAGAAGAGATTTCGAAACTTATCTCAAGGCAATTGGAAAAAAAGATGAAATCAAGAGCGGAACAGAAAATTTCAAAGGGTAGTTTGAGAAGAAAAGGCAAAGGATTATAATGAATTATAAAAATACCTGGAATGAAAGGGCAAAACCAAAATGAAAGGGCATGCTCAGTGTATACCAAGCTGAAAGAACTGAATAAAAATGGCAAAATATTGAACTATGCAGAAAATATCAAAAGAAGATGGAAAGAATTCACAGTCACCATATAAAAATGGATTAACATTCAACCATGCCAAAAAATAGCATATGACCAAGAACCAAAAACACTAAAGGAAGAAGTCCAAATGTACTGAAGGCATTAGAAAGATACAAGGCTTCAGAAATGTACAGAATACCTATTGAAATGTTTCAATAAGTTGATGAAGCTCTGCAAGCACTCATTTGTCTAGACCAAGATATTTAGAAGACCAATACCTGAACCACAGACTGGAAGGGATTCCAATTTGTGTCCTATATAAAGAAAAGTGATCCCACAGAATGTGAAAATTATTTAACAATATTATTAATATCAAGTGCAAGTTTTTGCTGAAGATCATCCAACAATGGTTGCAGCAGTATCCTGTCACGGAGCTGCCAGAAATCATGTCAGATACAGAAGAAGATGTCAAACAAGGCATATCACTGTTGACATTAGATGGATCTTGACTGGAAGCATAGAATATCAGAAATGTCTACTGGTGTTTTATTGATTATACAAAGGCATTCAACTGGTTGGATCATAATTTGCTCTGGGGAGTAGGTTAGAGTGAAATTTCTTAATATGAACTTCTATCCAAGTCTCTGTGGGACTATGCAAATAGAGAATGTATAACACTGAGAGTGGGGATGGGTCAGCTTTCATTCCCACAATTCTGGGTATAAGGATGAACTATCTTTGAACCAGTAGCAGAGAGTAACCCTAAGGAACTTGGAATAGCACATTCAAAATCTATTTTTGAAGTGATGGAGGCTGATGACACCAGATGCATCAGAGGTGTGGCATGGAGACTAAGAAAATCAGCATCAAAATTATGGGGTACCTTATCCTCATCTGACCTGAGACTATGGAACTGTGAGAAAGACTAGCAGGTGCACTGACTTCCTGGACAAGGCCAAGGGACTATATGACTGAGAGGGTGAGAGCCAGAGCGACTCTTGGCTGCTTACTGAGGAGGTCCATGACTACCTCTTTAGTGCTTGCTCATCCTGACTTCTGGTACCCTATGAACTTCCCTAATAAACTCCCTTAATTGTGAATGTTGTCTACGAGTTCTATGTGGCTATCCTTGAACCCAGGATATATAGAGAATGGCGTGAGGGCAAAGTTGGTGTCTAGATAAGTAAGGAAGGATGGAGCATGGAGGGATGTGTGATTCTTGTCTTGTGACAATAGGGAAGCCAGAGGAGGTCAGATATGTCCACTTCTATTGCTATTTAATGATGGTAGTGTTATACAGAATGAGAATTCCAGAACACTTTATTGTGCTTATGTGGAAGCATATGTGGATCAAGAGGCAGTTGTATGAGCAGAACAGGGAAAGTTTGCATGACTTAAAAATTGAGAAAGGGATTTCTTCTCAGTGTTTTGGCTAAGATCAAGTGTAGAAATTGAGAAAGGTATGCATCATGGTTGTATGACTTCACTATTCTTATTCAATCTTCTGTACACTAAGCAAATAATGTTGAAGAATTCATCATTAGAATTGGAGAAAGGCTTATGAACAATCTGTGAAGTACAGATGACATAACCTTACTTGCTGAAAATGAGGGGGACTGGAAGTACTTGCTAATGAAGGTCAAGGATTGCAGCCTTCAGTATGGATTACAACTCAACATATGGAAAACCGAAATCCTCACAACTGGACCAATAGGTAATATAATGATAAATACAGAAAAAAATAAGTTGTTAAGAATTTTGTCTTGCTTACCTCTCCAATCAATGCTCATGGTAGCAGCAGTCAGGTGATCAAGAGACTAATTGCATTAGGTAAGTTTATTGCACAGAACCTCTTTAGAATATTGGAGAGGCAGGATGCTACTTTGAGGACTCAGAAGTTCCTGACCCAAGTCATGGCATTCTTCATTGCATCACATGTACACAATGAAAGTTGAACTTTGAATAGGGAAGTTGATAGAAGAATCAATGTATTTTGATTGTGATGCTAGAGAAGAATATTAGAAAGTACTATGGAATGCTAAAAGGACAAATTTATCCATCTTGGAAGAAGCAAGGCCAGAGTGCTCCTTAGAGGTAAAGATGGTAAGACTTCATATTATATACTTTGGACATATATTCATGATAGGCCAGTCCCTGGAGAAGTACATCCTGTTGGTAAAGTGGAGATACAGCAAAAGAGAGGAAGAACTTCAACCAAATGGACTGACATGGAGGCTACATCAATTGGTGCAGGCACAGGAATAATTATGCAGATGGTAAAGAGTTGTGCACTGTGGTTTTTTTTTCTATTTTCCATGTGCTAGAACTGACTTCCTGCCTACCCCAGACACCGCAACAACAAAAATGAGTTAACACAAGTCAGGATCAGCAGACATTAAGGATACAGTCATTGTTTTCCTCAGTAAACAAGCCAAATCTCTCTGGTTTTCAGCCTCTCAGCCACTTTGCCCCCTTGGCCTTTGCTTCCATAGACCAGGAAGCTAGTCTGCCTGCTCTTCTGTCTCACAGTTGCATAGTCTCAGGCCAGATGAGGAGACGGTGCTCCATAGCCTCAATGCTGCTCCTCTGACCTTCCGAGATGCCATAGTCTCTTGTGTATCTGATCTCAGCGTCCTTTGCCACCTCAGACAGAGATCTTGAATGTGCACTTCCAATGGTCCTCTGATTTATCTCTGTGTCCCCGAGGACATACATTTTTCAGGAATTACTTTTTCGGAGGTGGAGTTTGTATTTCAGCTAACCAAACCTCTAAGGAAAACAAGAGACGATGTCTTATGTCATACCCCATATTAAAGTACAGTCTTAAAGATGTCCCAAGGAGAAAGATGTTACTTGGTTCACATCTTCTACTGAATCTCACTGCCATCAAGTGGTTTCAGACTTACAGAGACCCTAGGATAGGGTATAACTGCCCCCATAGGTTTCTGAGAATGTGTCTCTTTAGATAACCTTGCCTTTAGAAATAGAAGAAAGAACTAGGAGTCAAAAGATATTTATAGAGGTCTAAATACAGGATGTGCATATGTAAATATATTTATATAACAATAGGGAAACATCTATGTACATCTATTTATATGTTAAGTATTAAGGTAGCAGATGGACATTGGGCATTTACTCAAGTATTCCCTCAGTGCAAGAACTCTTTGTTTCCAAAACCCGGCGTTCTCTGGGGTCTTAAAGGTCTTGAAGATAAATAAGTGGCCATCTAGCTGAGAAGCAACAAAGCTCACATGGAAGAAATACAACAGCCTGTGTGATCACAAGGTATCAATGGAAACTGTCATGAGGCATCGAAGACCCAGAATAACAACAACAAAACCCAACAACATATTGATGTGAATAAGGGGGAGAATGCAGTGCAGACCCAAAACTCATCTGTAGAAAATTGCATGTCTCTTCATGGAAGGATCACAAGGAAGAGACAAACCAGTCAGGGTGCAGTTTGGCACTGATGAAGCATACAGCTTTCTTCTAGGTCTTTAATGCTTCTCCCCCAGCCCACTTTCATGACTCCAATTCTACTTTACAGATTCAGGTAGATGAGAGCATGTATAGGCACATATAAGAGCTTGCAACACAGAGAATCCAGGAGCAATAACCTCCTTAGCACTAAGAAGAAGAGTAGTGATCCAGGAGGGTTGGCAGAAGATGAGGAGGGAAAAGGGGAGTCAATCACAATGATCAACCTATAACCAGCCCCTTCCCCAAGGGAAGGAACAACAGAAAAGTGGGTGAAGGGAGGGATAGGTTGGTGTAAGACACGAAAAAATAATTTATAAATCATCAAGTTTCATGAGGAAGGAAGGATGGGGAAGGGAAGGGAAGAGAGAGACCGAGAAAAGCTGATACTAAGGGTTCAAGAATAAAGAAACTTGTTTTGAAAATGTGGCAGCAGATGTACAAGTGTGTCTGACACAACGGATGGATGGGTGGTTTTTGACAAGCGCTGTAAGAGCCCCCGCTAAAATGATGTAAAAAAAAATAAGAAGGGAAACCCTCGCCTTTCTCTGGAGGAGTGGTGGTGGTTTTGAACTGCTAGTCTTGCAAGAGCAAACCAATGCACAGCCACTAGTTTTTATGAGATTAAATCGACACAGTGACTGCAACAATGGGCTCAGGTATAGGGACAATTGTGAGAGTGGTGCAGGACTGGGCAGCATTTTGTTTTGATATGCATCGGGCTCATGCCTCATTGGTGCTTAACAACAGCAATCCGTGAGTATAGTAGGGAACCCCCTCGAAAATGGGACTCTAGATACAAGTATGTCGAGTTCCAGACTTAGAATGTACCGCATGTGGAATTATTGCTAGCAGGCCATATTAATTAATTGCAATTATTTATTATATATAGAGAGAGCAGCACAGATATTGATCTCCTTAAGCTTATTTATGAAAGATTAAAAAATAGAGATTTCTGGTTTGGGTTTTACTTTGAAATCATATTTTTAGTTAACCTCTTTCTCCTTAAAAGGATCAGATCATGGTGTCTGATGTATAATTCAGGAATTTGGGTTATGATTTGTTCAGCTGGTGCTTTGGGGTGCACTTTGTACTGCTAACTGCAAGGCCAGTGGTTCAAACTCAAGAGCCGCTCTGCTGAAGACACCTGAAGCTATTTGCTCCTGCAAGGATTCAAGCCTCGGAAATCCTGTACCATGACATGGAGTCAGAATCAAATCTGATTTGATTCAATAGGCTTTATTAGATCCGAGAACCGATGAGATGCTTATT
>PVJH01009020.1:0-81556 GCA_004026705.1 Nesogale talazaci
AAAAAAATTGATGCATTTCGATTGTATTCCTGGAGAAAAGAATATTTAAAGTACCATGGAGTGCTAAAAAGGACCACCAGATCTGTGTTGGAGGCAGTACAGCCAGAGTGCTCCTTTGGGGTAAGAATGGCAAGAATTGGTCTTTTCTACTTTGGACATATTTTCAGGGGAGCCCATTTTACGGGAAAGCTCATTGTTCTTGGCAAAAGAAAAGAGAAGAGCAGAAAGGCCTTTGATGAGATGGATTGACACAGTGTCTGCAACAATGGGCTAAGGCGTAGAAACAGTTGTGAGGGTTATACAGGATGGTGCCGTGCTTCACTCAGCTGTACATGGGTTTACTAGGAGTCTGAAAGGACCTGATGACACCTAATAACACAATTATCATGAATACCTCTGTGACTTTTGTTACTTTCTGTGTTCTGTATATATTTAACACACCTCACAGGCACTGCCAATACTTTGCTTAATCTATCCTCTTATATGTTGCACCCCCCACACCCGCCCCTGACTTTCTCTATCACAGAACTGAGTCCTCATTTTTGATGTTGAAATGAACTTGTATATCCCTAAAGAATCCAAGTCCGGTATAGTTTTAGTTTTCCTCCTTTTATAGGCAATCAGATCAATGTTAGATTTTATGGGTTAAAAAATATGGAGAGTTCTTAAAGTTGTGACCCTTCTCTAAATATATTTATTTATTTTTATTTTTAAATTTATTTATATTTATTCCTCCTTCTGTTTCTGTAAATATAATAGCTATAAAACTCAAGCACACCATATTTTAAATTTTTTTTTAATTGGGGGCTCATACAACTCTTATCATAATCCATATCTCCATTGTTGTGTTGAGCACATTTGTACATTTGTTGCCATCATCCTCAAAACATTTTCTTTCTACTTGATCCCTTGGTATCAGCTTCTCATTTTTCCCCTGCCTCCCCATTCGACCCTCCCTCATGAATCCTTGATGATTTATCAATTCTTATTATTTTGTCATATCCTATACTGTCTGGTGTCTCCCTTCACCCACTTCTCTTTGTCCATCCCCCAGGGAGGAGGTTGTATGCAGATACTTATAATCCATTTCCCCCTTTCTACTGCACCCTCCCACCATCATCCTGGTATTGACACTCTCCTCTCACCACTGGTCCTGAAGGGATCATCTGTCCTGGATTTCCTGTGTTTTACTAGTGTACATCCTCTGGTCTAGCCGAATGTGTAACTTAGAATTGGGATCATGATAGTGTTGGTGTTGGGGGTGGGGGACATGGAGGATGCATGTAAGAACTAGTGAAAAGTTGTATGTTTCAACTTTGCTACACTGTACCCTGATTGGCTCATCTCCTCCCCTGTAAGGGGTTGTCCAGTTGCTTATAGCTGGGCTTTGGGTCTCCACATCCCCCCTCATTCACAATGATAGGATTTTTTTTTTGTTCTTTGATACCTGATACCTGATCCTATCGACACTTCCTGATCACACAGGCCGTGTGCTTCTTCCATGTGGACTTTGTTGCTTTTGAGCTAGATGGCCGCTTGTTTATGTTCAAGCCTTTAAAACTCCAGATGTTATATCTTTTGATAGCCAGGCACTATCAACTTTCTTCACCACATTTTCTTTTGAATGTGCTATGTCTTCAGAGATTGTGCTGGGAAGGTGAGCATCATGGAAAGCCAGTTTAATAGAATAAAGTGTTCTTGCATTTAAGTAGAGGCCCAAAGTCCCTCTGCTACCTTAATACTGTAGCTAATTATATATGCACATAGATCTATGTCCCATCCTCATATATAAAATATATTTACATATGTACATGTCTTTATTTAGACTTCTATAAATGCCCTTTGCCTCCTAGTTCTTTATTTACTTTTACTTTCCTCTTGTCCCATTAAGCCTTCATTTGGGTTTCAGTAGTTCTTCTCAGTTACATTACCCTTGATCAAGCCCTACCAGGCCTCCTACACCCTCCTCACTGCCGATTTTGGATCACTTGTTGCTCCCTTGTCCCTAGGTTTGTTAACACCACTTCCTTTTCTCCACCTCCCCCTCCCTGATGTTTTCCCTGGAACCATAGGTCCCTTTGTCTTCTCCTTCTGATTGTTTATCTAGCCTATCTTATCTAGATAGACCTGAAAGCAACAAAAGAAAACTAAATAATAGCAGCAACAAAGAAGAACCAATAGCTTAAAAAAAAGACAAAACACAAAACAATGACAATAAAAAAGACTATAAAGAGTTCAAGGTCTGTTTGTTGTTCTTTAGGAGTGTTTTACAGTCAATTCTGATGGGGTGCCATGCCCTGGTCCTAAAGTCTATTTTTGGTATTCCCCTGGGACTTCCTTGCTCTGCTCCCCTTGCTGTTCTGTTGCACTCCCTTAGTGTTTTGCCTCATAAATACATCATATTCTATGTAGTTGCACAGACCATTTCAACAACTTAAATCAGAAACAGTTTCACATTAAATACTTCCAAGAATGTGGTGTTCGCCTCTGCCCACGTGTTAGGCAGGTTCTGTAGAGAACAAAACCAGGACACTATATTATATTATATTACACACACACATGCATATATATATATATATATATATATAGAGAGAGAGAGAGAGAGAGAGAGAGAGAAATGATTAGATGTTATATTCTCTCTCTCTCTCATTATTCCTCTTAGTAGTACAGAGGGTCAGTCCAACTCAATTTCATGAAACATTTAATAAACCAGAAGTCCTTCAACTCACATAGGCTGCTGGGTCCAAGATCAAGGAAGTAGATAGCGGGAGTCTTCCTTCAGGCAAGGCAGGCAGAGTCTGTCTGAAGGCAACAGACAGCAGGTGGAACAGCAACAGTCAGCAACTTGGAAGCTTAACAAAGCAGGCCCTGATAGAATCTCGATGTGGCAGTCATGCTTATGTTAATTTTATGATTGAAATGTAGGGGTGGAGTCTAGCCTGTCAATCTGGAGATAGCCATTGAGTAGTCAATGAAGCCTCTATGTGGGCATGGCTTTCTCCTGAGACTTCTGGGAAATCTCACGCTATTTCCCTCGTGAAGATGAGAAGTTATCTTCCCCAGTTGTTGTGAGTTAGTCTCTGAGGCAATGAGTCACGGAAAAGACAAGATGGCAGCATCCAAGAAGCTGGAGGAGCCGGCGGAGAGACCACATGGCTTTGCCCTGATGGGAGTCAGATCTCTGAAGCTGGAGTAGCATGCTGTTGATGGACCCTGAGCCCTGGAAGTGAGGAGCCGTAGGGAGACCCCTGCCAGCGCCAGAGTTCCGCACCCACTGACCTGTGACTTTGTGAGTCAGAAGAAGACTTTGTAGACTGATTTCAGGCATATGGGTTAATATCGGACTTAATGACTTTGAACTGGACTGGATTGGGATGCCTTCTTAGTGTCACATTCCTTTTGTATATAAACCCTTTCCTTATATCTATATGCATGTCTATGAAATTTGTTCCTCTAGTCTACCCAGAATAACACACTCGCACTCAAGCACTATGACAGAATTCACCAGCCTTAAGCTGAAGCCTCAAGCTTATTCTCATGTACCCACCAGTAGCATGGCAAAGCAAACCTCCAAGGAACCTCATGGGTTGGTTTCACCTATTGTTAGTGTAGAGCACAGGTTGAGGCAGTGAACTAGCTAAAGCAGCAGCAGGCTGGTCATATCACCAGGGAGAAAAGAGAGGTGGTGGATCTTGCAGAGCCATTTATCTTGTTACCTCTAATCAAGCTATGACCTAATTAATTTCCACCCACATGTTCCTATTGGCCTAGCTGTATCAATAAACCTATCATACCCGCTCTCTCCCCCTACCTCCATAGTTTCCTGTCCCTTCTCTTCTCCCACCTCACTCCTGCCCTTAGCCTGCTCCAAGTCTTCAAAGTCTTATCTTTTGGGTGTGGAAACCACTTTTCTTTTTCTTGATTTCCCTTTATAATAATGATGTTTTAAAATATTTGTAGGAGATTGACTAACTTTGCTAAGCATAATGTTCTCTAAATTTGTCCCTATCTTAAGGTGCTTAACAGACTGGCAATTTTTAAAATGATGCAGAATATTCCATTATTCTAGAGTTTGCTTATCCATTCCTCTACATTCAGAGTTTTTTATTGTTTCTATATTTTTAGTACTATAGAAATTACTGCAATAAACATAGGTGTTCATATACCTGTTCCTGTTTTGTTCTTTATTTCTTTAGTGTATATACCAAGAAGAGATTTCAGGATCATAAAGTACAAGGTATTTGTATTTAAGGAAGCATCATGTTGATTTCCATAGTGATTGTACAATTCTGCAACCCTACCAGCAATGTATGAGTGTCTCAATATCTCAACATCCTCCCCAGTAATATATTTTCTTTAAAAAAATTTGCTAAGAGTGTCAATGCGAGGTATGAAAATGAATTATTCTTAAGTAATACAGGAAAGAGGCATTTCCAAATGCAAGTAGCTTGTAATCAATCTTCAGGCATGAACTGTCTGATAGAAATCATTTTCCAGGATATTGTTCATATCATAACACTGTTGCTTGGAACATATATTGCCCACCTTGATTGATCATCTTGAAGATTTTTTTAGAGCATATCCAGCTCACAATACTGAGGAAGTCATAATCTATTTTCTTTAGAGATTTCATTTGTTAGACCTTCTAGGAAATCATCAGTGTTAGTAACCTGGGAAGGAGAGAAATGAAAACTTCTTAAAATGTGGCATTGCTAACCAGTTTCCTCATCCTTGACACCTAATGTGGACAGGATCCAGGAGGCTTTTAAAGAAAGAAAGGTAGGACTTAGAGGTTGAAAACAATAACTTGAAAGTAAATAGAAAGTACAAATACATATATAGAGTATGCATGTAGTGCCGAGAAGTCTTATGGAAATTCATCG
The DNA here is from genome assembly GCA_004026705.1 of Nesogale talazaci. Taxonomy (NCBI): domain Eukaryota; kingdom Metazoa; phylum Chordata; class Mammalia; order Afrosoricida; family Tenrecidae; genus Nesogale; species Nesogale talazaci. The sequence continues at coordinate 4,884 of PVJH01009020.1, forward strand.
GAGAACTAGCCCCCCCCCCACACACACACACAAATGGAGTCAGGATGGGACTATTTAAGTATAATCCTCACCTGAAAATGCTAACCAATCACTAAAAAGGAAACTCAGTCTTGCTCAAGGAGTGACTCAGAAAAAGCCTTATCCAGAGATAAGAAGAAACTCATTCAGTCTCACCGATGAGGGCACCAATCATGTGGCCACATGATGAACACAATCTGTGGTCTTCAAAATCAGGCAACTGAGCTACCTTGTGACAATTTGTTCTGGAACAATTTATCTTTATTAATCAAACTTCCTTTAGTTAGAGAGAACCTCTGCCTCACTATAAGGTGGACTATACGGTGGCTCCAATTGGACCCTCCAGATAAAGAACCTACTGGGAAAGGTTAATAATAAAAGAATGCTAGATGCCCTTTCTGGAGAGTTGTTGGATCCGGCATGCCAGTCTTCATGTGCCAGAAGAGTTGCTTAAATGGGGGTGCTTGGAGATGCCACGAATGGGCAGGATTCCCATAAACACAGTGGACCCCAAGGGGCCTTACTACTTTCCTTTTTCTAGTTAACAGTGGACCCCAGTACCTTAGGTGAGGGCATCAAACCTAAGGCATCAAACCACCTGGAAGCTTAGGGGTCTCTGATATTTCCAAAGAAAGCCACACTAAAATTCCACTATTGTCTGTCAATTTAAGTTTGACAAAACACACAGAGCCCCTATGAGTCTGAACTGAGTTTGAGTTTTTTTTGTTTTGCTTTAAATAAAAGTGTGACAATAAGGGGGGTCTGTGGAAGGAAAGGCAGGAAAGTTTACCGCTGGACTCATTGCAGAGAATCTACTTCATCTATCTGACTTGTTCTTGGCAATAAAGGGAAAATGATCTATCTCATTGTAAATGGTAGTTTCAGGGAAAGATATTTGGGATGAAATGCCAAGCTTTTCTAAGATATTTAGTAAAGAAATGGAGACCAGATGTGGCAGGAAGATGGAGAATCCAATCATAAACTTAATCATTATGGATTCACTCATAAAAGCATCAAGGTTGGGAAAATATGCTCATCACTGGAGGATTTCACAAATGAAAACTACAACAAACACATTCAATGAACAATTTTAGTACAAAAGAAAAGGTTAATTTTTCCATTTATTCCTTTTTAAAATATTAAACAAATTTAGCATGTTCAAACATGACCATCATCCTCAAGTGAAGTTCAGTTTCTCAATGACTGCTTTTTTTCCCTCCCTCTCTCCTGACTCTGGTAACTGTGAATAAAATTTAGTCCCTATATATACTTACTAGAGAGATTCCATTTAAGTAGAATCATAGAATATCTGTCGTTTTATAACTTACTTATTTCATACAGTATCATGGTTTCAAGGCCTACCCATTTTGTACATTGATTAGACCAAAATCCACTCCCTTCAAGTTGATTCTACCTCATAATTATCCTCATAATCTACCTCATAATAGAATACAACTTCACCCTAGGATTTCCAAACCTGTGGATCATTACAGGAGATAGCCTCAACTTTCTTACCTGAAACAACTGGTATATTAGAACTGCCCATCTCTGGCAACACTCCTTGTTTTTTCTTAGATGGCTGAACACCTTTGTATCCACATATCACTTGTCCATTAACCTGCTGATGGACATGTAGGATAGTTCCACTATTGTGAATAGTGCTACCATGAACACTGGTGTAACAATACAAAGGTAAGTAAAATGATGCAACAAGACCATATATATTTTTATTACATGCAAAGTAATATGTGTATCATAATCTGAAGCTGTTGATTTTGACATGTTATCATCTAGGTATATAGATATGTCCGATGGCAGTGTTTCCATCTTTCTACCCCTTTCCTGAAGACTTTCTGAGCTCTTTAATTTACACCCCATCAAAACAGAAATTGATGCATGCTGGGAAGACTCCAATCATATTTCTATGAAATATTCTTTGAGTTATGGGGACCAAAAAAATGAAAGGGGTCAGACTGGGGCTGTAAGATGAATAAGGTAAGGTTTTCTGAGAACATTCTCAAAGAATAACCTTGCTACCCTCAAGCAGGTGCATTGTGCGTGTTGCCAAGGAGTCCAGGAAGGAAAAGAATGTTTGGAAACTGGTTGTGGAAACAATTGTACAATTGTGCTTGAGATGATTAAACTGCAGAATGTTACAATAATAAATTTTAAAAATAATAATGATGATAGATATACAGGATAGAAAGCCCCCAAATAAAAATATCTGTGATATAGAAAACTGATTTTTGACAAAGAACCAAAAAGCATTAAGTGGGAAGCAGATGCTTTTTTCAATAAAGAGGGCTAGAAAACCTCACTAGCCACTCAAAGAAGAATCACACAAGACCCATATCTCACCCCATGCATAAGAGTAAACTCACAGTGAATCAAAGACCTAAATCCTCAAACTATCAGCATCATAAATGAGAAAATTGGGACAAAGCTAAGTGCCCCAATACAGGGAATACATAAGTTAGAAGATATAACAAAGGAAACACACTCCATGGAAGACAAAATCAATGAGTAGGACCTATTAAAAATAAAATACTTGTTTACATCAAAAGACTTCACTAAAAGAGTAAAGAGATAGCCCACAGTGTGCAGAAAGATATTTAGCAATGACATAAATGATAAATTACTAAATAGACTACTAAAATCAACAGTATATTACAGGAAAAGAACTAATAAACATATGAGAAGGTGGGCAAAGGACTTGAACAGATGATTCACAAAGCATGCCACTAGAATCACTAATAAGCACACGAGAAAATGCTCCTGTTCACTATCTATTCTGGACAAGCAAGTGAAAACAACCATGAGGAACCATCTAACACCTATAACCTATAGCCCAATTAAATACAAACAAAAAACTCTTAGGACAACAACAGCTGTAGAGGGTGTGATGAAATTGGACTCCTCTCCACTGCTGGTGGGCTTGTAAATATGTACAGCCACTGTGGAAGGTGAGAAGGCAATACTTAAAACAGATGACAATTGAACTGTCATAGGATCCAGCAATTACTCCACACGCACACACAAAAGAAAAATTGGGCATATACTCCAAAGAAAAAGAAGTAGCTTACGAACAGACCTATGCTACCCCATGTTCATTGCAGGACAGTTCACAATAGCAAAAAGCTGGATACAGACTAAATTCCCACTCATAGAAGGTTGGATTTTTAAATATCTGATATATATACAGAATGGAATACTACACATGCTTAAAACACAGCAACAAAACCATGAAACACCTCAAGACATGGAGGGATCTGGAAGATATTATGCTGAGTGAAGTTAGTTAATGACAAAAGGACAAATGCCACAGGAATAAACAGAAGAATGAGCACAAGTTAGCTTGGGCTTCGTCAGACGAGTCTGGTAGAGAGCTTCACAGGTGCCAATAACCCGTATATCATCCGCTCTAGGTAAGTATTTTGAAGGTCACTTTGCCGGAAGATGCCTCACGTCAGCTGGGATCAAATGGTCAAGGGAGAGAAAAAGGAATGTGCTGTGTGTTTGTATGTTTCAGTGTACTAAACCCAGGGTTGATGAACCTACAGCAGGTAGAATAAGGGTTTGAAGGGTGGGAGTGTAGGGGTGGGAATGGGGTAAAAGAGAGGCAGTGGCCTGTGAGACAAAAGGGCAGAGAGAAAAAAAACTAAGCCTACTGAGACTGTGGGGGTAAAGACAGAAGAATAGGAAACAAAAGTAATGGTGGAGCTGAGCCTCGATCCCTGACCTTGGGGCTGGTGGAGTTTAAACCCTACCCCAAGGCATGCACCTGAGGGGGTGGTGGTGCGGGGATCATTTGGAGCTTGCCCTGGGGCTTTTTGTCAACAATGCCACAGCTTGCCTCTGTTCCCGGCAAGGTTCAGGGGCTCAGCTATACTATTACTTTTGTATCTATCTCTTCTCTCTCTCCCACCTCGTTCTCAGCTACATCCTAGAGATAGATGAGCCTCTTTGGGTAGGTACCTGTGATTCTTAAGTAAAACTGAAAATGAAAACACACCTATAATAATTTCATTTATACATTACTCTTTTGCTTATTTGCAAAGCTATATTTATGGCTCTAGAATAATTTGTAAATTAATGTGAAGGACAGAATGGGCTCTTCTGTCTCACAAGTTTGCTGACCGCAGTTCTGCATGACCAAAGAGGGGAGAAAGAGGACAGAGAGTTGAAGGTCAGAAATAGAAGCACTGTCACCACAGACCTAGGTTTTATTCTTATGTAAGGAGCCTTTGGGGGTGCAAATAGTTAACATATTTGGCTACTGATAGAAAAGTTGGGAGGTTTGAGTCCACCCACCAGGTACCTCCGATGACAGGTCTGGTGATCTACTCGTGAGAAATCATCCCGTCAGAGCTCTATGGAGCACAGCTTCCATTGATAAGCACGAGGTTGCGATGAGTCAGAAGCAACTGACGGTAAGTGATTTTTTTCTGTTTCTGTAAGAGGTCATTTAGGGCAAGCTGCAAGTTTGGATCTGCACTGCAGTAGTGGTTTTAGAAATCCCTTCCTGAAGAAATGCTAGCAGGAAGAGAGTTCCCAGTAACCCGGACCAGGGATGAATACTAAAACGGGAAACAAATGGCCCTGTATTTAAAGAGACAGCGAGAGCCTTCTCTCTAATCAGGAGAGTGGCATTAGAAAGTTGTGTAGCAAACCCTACTGTCCTTTTTACTTTGTAAACTAGAGTTTGACTATTGTTTCACTATGCTGCTTCAGAAGACTACAGGCCAAGATGCTGGAGTGTCGGAAGCACTGGAAGAACATCAAAGCCCCTGCTGGTGCAGGCACAACCATTTTCCAGCAACATCAAAGAAATGCAGGGCTTGCACCCTTGCACTCACAGAAACAACATCAGACTCAACTCTGGCAGCTTTTACCTCCCTTAGAAAATGGCTCAGTGTTTTCAGATCAGGCATTTAGAAGAGGGAAGCTTATCAGCCACGCCTGGAGTTTAAAGGATGCCAATGTTTCCAAACCAGCCAGTCATGCCCAGGGGATTGCCAGAGTGCCAGAACAGAATCAAAGAACAGGGAATAGGTGGTGCTGCGTGACATTTCCCAACTAGATCCTTCAATGAATAACCAATGAACCCTACCAAACCCAAACCACTATAGCTCCTTAGACAGATGGGAAGAGAGGTCCTGAGACACACTCACTCCTCAAGCAATTAGTGTGGCCATTGCCATTTGCTTTCTAGCCACAAGATCTATTTCAAATTGTTGTTCATCTCTGCTTATGTATGTGCTCAAGCGTTTTCTGTAGAACTGTCATCGTGGTTTTCAATGGGAGGTGAACAGGCCTGGCTTCTGATGCACCTCTAGGTGAATGTAAACCTACACCTATCTTGTTAGCAACCAAGACTATTTTCACCCGAGGCTCTATGCCACAATACAGGCTTTCTGTGAGATAGGGGACAAGCCTCACCTCAAAAGAGGTTGCGAGTCTCTGCATGGTTCATGCTTCCTATCATTCTATCGAAAAGTCATCTGGCTAACCCTGGAATCAATGTGGAGGGAATTTCTCCAAGAAGGATTTTATTAGCCCATATATGAGTGTGGATACCATTAAAGAACCAGAGGAAAGCCGTATGTTTCATCGATGCTATACTGAACCCTTACTGGCCTGTCTTCTCCCCACAACCCTTCTGTAAGGGGATGCTCAATTGTCTACAGATTGGCTTTAGGCCTCCACTCACACTGTCCCCATCATTCACATTATGACCCTAATTCTACCTTACAAATCTGGCTTCACCACAGCATATACATGGGTAGAGATAAGAGCTGGAAACACAGGGAATATAGGAGAGATAAACTCTTCAGGACCAATATTGAGAGTAGTCATACCAGGATGGGAAGGGAAGGTGAGGGGAGATAAGGGAAACTGATCACAATGACCTACCTATAACCCTCTGCCTGGGGAATGGACAACAGACAGGGGAGTGGGGAGAGATGTTGGTAAGTGCAAGACATGAAAATATAAGAATTTGTAAATTATCAAGGGTTCATGAGGGAGAGAGGGGGAGAAATTATGAGCTGATAGCAAGGGCTCAAGTAGAAAGAAAATACATTGAAAATGCTAACGGTAACATATGTAACAAATGTACTCAAGATAATGAATGTTTGTATGGGCTGTAATAAGAGTTGTATGAGCCCCCAATAAAATGAAAAAGAAAAGAGTGTGGATACAGGGATGAGAATTTGGGGGCAATTTTTGCAAGCAATTCACCATAACCTTTCTTCTTTCTTCCTGACTTTTGCTTCACCTCCTTCAATTCCATGGGAAAATATCAATTTCCTAAGGAGTCTTCCTTGATGAGCTCCCCTTTACTGTCCTTAATACTCATGACTTTCTAATCTAACGTGTCCTTGTTTATTTTGCCTGTTGCTTTTCTTCCCCATACACAACTGTGCACTCCACAAGGGCAGGGACTTTTGCCTGTTTATCCACTATTTTATCTAAACTACATTGAATCATTCTGCCCGGAACAGAATCAGAAATAAATAAATATTTTTAAATGTATTAACTTAAGAAAGGAAGAATGACCTGCTACTAATTAAAATGTAAAGCAGGAGCCATCTTTTCTGGTCAGGACAGCAACAGGTAACACTGTTAGTCTGTGATGGAAACATCTGTGTGAAGCTCTTGGGAAATACCAAGAATTAAGGAAGAAAATTAGCATTGCTTTGCTTTTTATATTGATGATAAGTTTGTTCTTAACTCACGTCAGTAGAGAACCAAAACACAACACCCCCCCCCTAAACCTACTGCCCAAACCTACTACCATTGGATCTGCTTTGATTAGTAGCCAGTTTATAGAACTGCCTCCAGAGGGTTTCCAAGGTGGTACAACTTTGCAAGAGGATATCACTTCTTTCTCCTGTGAGTGATGGGTGGATTTGATTGATTGACCTTATAATTAGTAGTTGAGTGCCTTACCCCATGCACTACCAGAGCTCCTTCAATAAGTAACTATCACCACTTATTATATTTAACCCTTCTACATGAACCACAGGGAGACAGATGAGAATCTTTATTCTCATAAAGAATTACTGTCTTGGAAACCCACAGGGGCAGGTGTACCCTGTCCTACAAAGTGACTATGAGTCAGAATTGAATCTATGGCAGTGCATTTGGCTTAGAAATGGATCAGGGGACAAAAATGATCGATTTGAGGACAGTAATTTCTTAAGAAGGGTTATATTTCTAAAACAACAACTCTGACCACATCACACATATTCCCACTCAACCTTCCTGGGAACTTTTCTACCTGCAGAAAAAAGGTTCTCCCAAATCAATAGCCGTTCTAGCAATTTCAATCTTCTTCAATTTTACCAATCTTATCCTCCAGCCCCAATGGTTGCTTATCAAAGACTTCCACATGTTCTTATCTTCAGACATTTGCCCTTATTTTTCCTCCATCTGAAGAAATCCTCCAAAACCCAGCTTCCCCAATTTCCCAATCAGAATTACTCTTTTTTCCCTCCTATATAATTTTCTTTGAACAACTCTGTGTCTGTTAGATTTTATGACAGCTTGATGGTACCTGTGAGGAGGGAGGGGTGCACCCCAACCTGTCAATCAAGTTTCTGCCTGATAATGCCTCCTTGGAGGTGTAGCCTTTTTATGAGGGAGAAACTGGGAAATCCTCTCTTCTGCCCTGTCATCTTCCGGCTTGTTGGGTGTCTGTGTCTGCTTCCAGGGGCGGCCTCATGTGGGGCACCTGACCCTGAGATCTGTGGCCATCCAGACATACTTTCACTGATATTGGATCCACCTACAGAATCGTGACCTTCTCGCATACTGCTTCACCTTGTGGCATCATCAACTGGCAGCTATGTGAATCTCAAGAGGACCCTGGCTAGCATAGGACCTAAGGACTTGAATCCATCTGGGCTGGAGTTCAGTGGCAGTTAGGGATAATGTCAGCTTGACACTCCTGGCTGGACATGGAATCACACTGTTCAATCAAGTCTCAGTCTGTTAATGCCTCCTTGATGTCATAGAAACTTTTTGTGTAAGTGCCAGATAAGCAGTTTATCTCCCTCTCTCTGCCACTTCACCTTCCTGCTTGATGGACCCTGAGAGTTGCCTTGTCCTGTGGTGTTTCCATTTAATTTTGGATCCATGCAACCCTGCAGTCACCAACCTGTGATCTTCCTGCTTCTCCATTCTGTGTCACCAGCACATGGCTATAGGAGTTTGAAGAGTGACTTATGTACTAGCACCCCACTTATGGATTTAAGTTGGGCTTGGTTGGGATGCTTTCTTGATAAAGAATTAGTTCTTGATAGAAATCTGTTTCCTGTACATACACTTGTTTCTCTAGACAACCGACAACACAGCTGCCTTGTTGGAGTACAATTGGTTCTTGATATAAATTCCTTTAGTGGACATAGATGAGTGCCACTGGTTTGTTTCTCAAGACAACCCAGCGTATCACAAAAACCACACTGCCATCTAGTCAATGGAAACTCATAGCAACTTTGTAGGACCGCATACAACTGTGAGCTTCTGAGACTATAACTCTTTACAGAAGTAAAACACCTCATTTTTCTCTCAAGGAGCAACTGGTGGTTTCCGACTGCTAACCTTGAGGATCACAGACTGATAACCACTAAGCCACCAAAACTCCTTCACAATATATCTGTGTCTTAATCACATAGTAAATTTCACACTTTGGGGTGTCCAGTTCTGTGAATTTTGCCAAATGCATAGTCATATATCTATACTACAGTCATGATACAGAATACTTCTACTGTCCCCTAAGTTTCCTCATTATGTCCCTTTGTAGTCTACTGCTCTTTAGTCCATCCTCTGAAAACCACTAATTTTGTAACTCCTTAATTTATGGTAAGCTTTTGGGGGGCATCACTGCCCTCTGGTGGGAGAAGGAAGCCCAGCCTTGCTCCTGGGGTGCTGCTGTTGGATTTGAAGCACCCTTTTTAATTTTTTAAAAATATTTTTATGGTAAGATTTTTAAATGTATTTTATTTTTTTTTTTAAATCAGACAGGAGCAAACAGTATGTTGCAAGTCCTGCTCACACGGAGACGTTAATCACATATCATGAGAGCTCCAATCGTCATTTTATCTCTGTTCTCCAAAAGGAGGAACAGGTAAGGATTAACCTTACTGATGATACGGTAAGCTTTTTATGGTCAAAGCAAATGAACAAGAAAAGGTTGCTGTGAGTTTGATTCTCATTCATGGTAATCCCATGAATATCAGAGCATAATTTTGCTCCACAGGGTAATCAGTGACTGTGATATTTTAGAGATAGAAAGCAAGGTCTTTGTTCTGGGGAAATTCTAGGTAGATTTGAACCATCATCCTTTCTAGTAACCAAGCCCTTAACCTTTCACACCACTCAAAGACACCTTTTAAAAGACCAAACTCAGGGCCATCAAGACAATTCTGACCTATGGTGAGCCAATAGCATACAATAGAACTGCCTGCGTGGGTTAATAAGGCTGTAAATCTTTTTTTTTTCATTTGCAGAAATTTATTTTATCTTTTGTTTTATTCTAATGGTACATGGAATAATGGTGTCTCTCAGAATTGGCAAAGTAGTTAGCGTCAACGTATGAGGTATTAGACTAGGGGATTTAGTATTTTCTGCCCTTCTCATAAAAGAGATTACTCATCAGCTTGGATGAACTAACATGTTTGCTATCTAGACTCAGACTGGGTTTTTTTTTTTAATGAGTCATTTTATTGGGGGCTCATACAACTCCCATCACAATCCATACAAACATCAATTGTATTCAGGTCACATTTACACACTTATTTCCATCATCACTCTCAAAACATCCTCCCTCCATCCAGGCCCCCAGTATCAGTTCCCTATATTTCCCTTCCTCCCCCTCCCCCTTGAACCCTTAGTAATTTACACATTGTTTTTATTTTCATACTGTACACAGTCCAATGTGTCCCAACACTTACTTCCCTGTTGTCTGTGTCCCAGAGAGGAGGCTACATGTAGATCCCTGAAGTTGGTTCTCCCTTTCTATTCCTCCATACCTCCACCCTCCTGGTAGTACCACTCCTATTACTAGTCTTGAGGGATCATCTATCATAAATTTCGCATGTTTCCAACTTCACTGTACACCTCCTGGTCTAGCTGGATTTATGTGGTAGAATTGGGGTCATGATAGTGGGTGGAAGGCAGCATTTGGAACTAGAGAAAGGCTGCATATTTCATTGCTACTACCCTGTATCTTAACTGGCTCATCTCTTCCTTTTAACCCCTCTGCAAGAGGATGTCAATTCACCTATTGATGGGCTTTGGGTCCCCAATCTGTACTCCCCTTCATTAATAATAATATAATTTTAGCTCTTTGATGACTGACACCAGATCCCTTCACCACCTCAGGATCACACAGGCTGGCGTGCTTCTTCCATGTGGGCTTTATTGCTTCTGAGCTGAATGGCCACTTGTTTACTCAAGCCTTTAAGACCCCAGATGTTATATCTTTTGGTAGCTGGGCACCATTAGCTTTCTTCACCACATTAGCTTATGCACACTTTTGTCCTCAGCGATCATATCAGGAAAGTGAGCATGCAATTTTATGCTTTTTAGTTCTTGAAGCCTGGTATCTAATTCTTTTGACACCTCGTGATCCCACAAGCTGGTGTGCTTCTTCCATGTGGGCTTCGTTGCTTCTGAGCTAGATGGCTGCTTGTTTGCTTTCAAGCCTTTAAGCCTCCAGACGCTAAATCTTTTGATATCTGGGCACCATCAGCTTTCTTTGCCACCTTTGCTTATGCACACATTTGTCTTCAGTGATCGTGTTGGAAAGGTGAGCATCTTGGAATAAGGCTATAAATCTTTATGGCAGCAGAAAACCTCATATTTCTTCCATTGAGCAACTGACGAGTTTGAAATACTGATTTTAAGATTAACAGCAACACATAATCCACCCCATATCAGGACTTTTAAAAAAGATAACACCAAATGTATCTTTACTGTCCACCTTTTATTCCTCAACTCCCCGCAGCATCTATCAGTTTTGTTACTTTTAGTACAAATTATATATTGATTGACTTGACTCATCTTTATAATAAACAATTAATACATATCATATACTGTGAAAGGGTTTGTGCTTTGAGAAGTCTAAGACCTTATCCTCATTCTCTAGCGGTGTAATGCTCTATATTGGCATTATAAAATGGACTACATGACAAACAAAATCAATGAAAGTTATGACCAAATCACGCACATTAAAGATTTGATGATTGGGAAAGTCTTCATGGATAAAGTGGAGATTTAAGTCAGTCCTGAAGAAAGGACAAGACTTAGAAAAGGGTGGCCTTAGGGGTGAGTCAATTCAAGGCAAAAGCTATAATGTGAGGTGCTTTCAAGAACCGGTTGTGGAACAATTTAACAGGGATCAGACGCCCTATGCCATAATATAATGTGATACGGCAAATGTGTGGCAAGTGCCATGTTTTGACGTATCACAAAGACATAATCAAACCCCAGGTCTACCAGATGTCTAAAAAGGAATACAAGAAACCAGACTTTTGGCAATATAATGAGCTTTTCTTCTTTTGGCTCCAAAATTTACTCCTCTGACAGAGCTACACAAATTTCCTTTTTTAATTTTAAACTCTAAGTAGGCTTAAGAAATTGAAGCCAGTTTATCAATATGTTTTTCTGCTTTTAATAGTTTCATCAATAGGATAATTCTGGCCTGTTGGATGCCGATTTGTTATTCTATCTCTATTACACTAGTCCCTCAGTGATTATTTATACCTCATGCAGCTCCTAGACATTAAAAGGAAAGGTTTTAAAACTTATGGGAGAAATTTAGAAGGAGAGCTCTCTATATCTTGTGAAACAGACAAGGTCACTGCTTAGTCAACCTTTCTTACAAAAGAGTTCAGTGATAATGGTTAAATTAGAGCGCTGGTCAACCGAGGCTGATGATGGGTTCTATTGATGAGTGCCCTTGGCTGGACCTGAAAGTGATGTCCTGAGAAATGATTATGCTTCTACTCTATAAACCAAAGATGCATCCATTAAAAGCTGAGCAAGAAGGGGGAATAAAGGTATAAATGTAGCCACTGGATCAGTCCACATATTTGACCTCCTATGCTCTGCCATGATCCTCAGTGCATCTATCACATTCCTTCATGTGTAGGGGACTATTTCAATGCAGTTTTACAGACATAGATTCCTTGATTGTTGAGGTTATTATAATCTTAGAAAGACATACTCACAAATGTATACCAATGAACAACTCTGGAAAAAAAACATATAGAGAAGCTTAAGGATGCATGTTACTTATTCGTGCATTCAATAATAATTTATGAGGATTTCATTTTTGGTCAAGTACATTGTGAGATGCTAGTTGTCTTACATGCAAGATGTTCATACTTTGGGGGGGGCAATATTCCAAACAATGTAGTGTGCTGTGATTGAATTAAGTATGCAGAGAAATGGAATATTGCATAGGCTTGGGAACAATGGTTTTTCTGGACCATTTCTCAGGTGAGGATATCTAAAAGAAGCTTTGAAGACTGAAGAAGAGATATTGAGTAGAAGAATGAAACAAAAGATAATGCAGGTAGAGAACATGATGAGGCTCAAGATGGGAAGAAAAGATACTTGGAAAAAAGGCAGTGTAGATCAGAGACTAATTGGTGGTCCAATAACGAAATTTGAGTTATATGTGAAAAGCAATGGACTATCACTGCTGGCCTTTTTTTATTCACTGAATAATCAGATTTTTCTTTCAAAACAAGGCCAAATGTGGAATATGTGGGCTCAAGCAAGACAAAAGAAGCAAAGAAGAGGTAGTAATTGAAAATCAGAACATCTACCTCTTGATGACTAGATGGGCAGTAAAGACGAGAAAAAGATTTTAAAGGATGATGCTTGGATTTCCAGCTTGGGCATCTGGGTGTGGTGGCATCCTCATCAAAGAAAAAGGAAAATGAGAAGAGGAATAAAAACTTTGAAGGCAAGTGGATGATCCCACTTTTCTCCAATTCAAGGTTCTGAGGAACACATAGTTAGAGCTAGAAATAAAGAAATAAGAGGGGCCAAATACATATTTAGACTATATGGAATTTAAAAATGAGCTACAAACATCCCCCATTCCTACCACCAGTTCTAATCAATTCTGCTTTGCGATATAGGTTGGCTCCTTTTTTTTGCAGAAAAAAGACATCATCAGAAGGATATCGGGAGAAACAGTGAAGGCATTATGAATGGTTTGGAAAGTAGGGATCTGTTTAGACAAAGAAGAGAATGAAAGGGAATTCAGGGTGGGAGCACAGCACATAATAAAAGCAGAGAACTGGTGCCAAGCAAGAAAGAATAGAAGGGTCAAGATGTGGATAAGAGAAAAATAAGCATTGCTGACAAGAGAGATGGATTTCCTAATGAATTAGTTCTTCTGCGTGGCTACTGAGGATTTGGACTTTAAACGATCAGCAATGACAAACCCTGATATGGTTTCATGAGAACAGGGACTTTATATGAACCACAATTTATTTTTGGAAAACAGGCCTGGAAACAGCATCCAGAAAGGTAAGAAGTAGACACAAGTGGAGCAAAGAGTTCTGTTTGAGGAAAGGTGACTTGGATCTTCCAGAAAGTCTCGTTATTCTGTAAAGGAGAGAATTGCTTATGAGGTTTCTTTCAGCACAACTTCTCCACTGTCGGAAATCCAAAAGAACTTGGGTGATTGGGATCAGAAAAGTTAATATTGAAAAGGGAGCCAGCCATAGTTCTCCTGAATCAACAGGAAGAGATCCACAACCATTCTTTTCCTTTAGAGAAATACAGAAACAAGTAAACAGTAAGCTTGTGGTAATGACTTTTTTTTTTACTGAATTATGCTTGCATTACTAAGTGTCACAAATCCCATGAGCTGGAAGGTGTGATTTGTCTGAGTCGGCTGTTGTGTTCAGAAGGGAGGAATTGCTCAATGTTGATAACACTGTTGGATGTTGCAAATATAATTACAGCTTCCCAAACTAGTCTCAAAAATTAGAAATCAGACTAAACCCCGGTGGCGTATTGGTTGTGTGTGGGACTGCAGCCCACAGGGTTGGAGGTTCAAATCCAGAAGCACCTCTCCAGGAGCAAGGCTGGGCCTCCTACTCCCATCAGGGGACAGTGGTGCCCACAAAAAAAATTAGAAATCTACCATTTTCTGCTTTCTTTTCCATTTGGGGATGGTGGTGGTAATGATTATATACCATCTTGCTTGGTTCAACCTCTTGCTCAGACTTCATGACATTTTTAGTGTCTTAAATTAATGGATTGGTTTTCTCCAGTTTCTCTCTGAGAATGTCATTTTTCTAGAAAAGGCAAATGAAGTGAATTTGCTTAGTCTCCTAAAATTATGCACATAAGTTGCTGCTGTTAGGTGCCATCCTGTTTGACAACAGAATGGAATACTGCCTGCTCCTGCATCATCCTCACAATTGTTGCCATGTTCAAGCCCCTCACTGCGGCCTTGTCACAGATTGTGGTCATTACATCATCTTTCAACTTGAGGAACCTGTTGTCTAGCCTATCAGTCAGGTCTCAGCTTGATGACCTCATTTGGGGGCTCACTAAGGAGATAAATAGCTCTGGAGGCCAGACACTCTTGCTCTGCTTTGTCTTCCTGCTGACAAGACACATGGAACCATGCTGATGGAACCAGAGCCCTGGAGGTGGAGGAGCCACATGGAGACCCATGCCGGCTCTGACATGCTTCTACCTCTTCTTGATCCACAAGACTTTCCACCCACTGGTCTGTGATCTTCTTGCATTTGGCATCATTGCATGTGTTTTGTGAGTGTGAAGTAGAATTTATATGCTGGTATCAGACTTGTGGGCTAATATCAGGCTCATGGGCTTGATCTGGACTAGGCTGGGCTATTTTCTCAATATACAATTGATCTTTTATATAAAGCTCTGTTTATTTTTAAATAATTTTATTGGCATCTCTTATCAAAATGAGCATCTATGAATTTGTTTTTCTAGTCTACCCCTCCACTTTACCAAGCAAGGCATCCTTCTCCACGCACTGCTATTTCCGGAGAACATGTCTAAAGGAGGTGATTCTAAGCAGGCCATGATAATTCAGTAGCTATAGCATGTGACAGGGGAGGTATGAACACCTGAAGGAATTCTTCATATTCAGTGAGAAACAGGGAAAAAGATAAAAGGAAGTTGGAGAATAAATAAGATATTTTAATAAAAATAGTGATAGGTATTCATATTATGACACTAGATTGATTTAAAGAATTTCTTTCTGTCAGTAGGGTTTTGATGTTGCTGTTGTGGTTGCATTTTAAGTATATGCAGAAGAAGCCCAACAGAACTAATGCAAATTCCAATCCATGCCTCTTTGAGCATCCTTCTTTGGGTTGAACTGAATTTCTGCTTCAGGGAATTACGAATTATTATTATAAGATTTAAAATATCTTCCATTTCCTGTCTTCCATAATTGTTTCTATTCCAATATAGCCACCACATTTGGTCACTTGTTTGGAAATTCTTAAACCATTCATTATTCTTACATGAGTAGCAAGTACTGACAACCATAAATTAACCAAGTTTTAAAATAGTGTGTAAAGCAAATGTAAATGATTGGAGAAGCAACTGTTTAAAATGACATTTTGCAACTTCATGAATAATCCAAGAAGCGCTAAGCATGTACAATGTGTTCAGCATCTGCAAACTGTTCTGTTATGTATAATATCTCACAGAAGTGCATAGCTTGCCATTTACATTTGAATCAGACCCTAGTAAATAGCTAAAGTGCCTAAGTTGAGGCAAAATAGCCATTAACTATGTCACCTTGATGCTGTAAGACTGTGGCTCTCAACCTTCCTAGTGCTGTGACACTTTAATTCTGCAATCCCCAACCACAAAATTATTTTCATTGCTACTTCATAACTGTAATTTTGCTACTGTTGTGAATCATGTAACTATCTGATATGCAGAATGTACTTTCTTTTTTTGTGGGCATCACTGCCCTCTGTTGGGAGTAGGAGGTCCAGTCTTGCTCCTGGAGAGCTGCTGTTGGGTTTGAACCGCCAAACCTGTGGGCAGCAGTCCCGCACACAACCACTACGCCACCGGGTCTCAGTGCCATAGAATGTATTTTCATTGTTACAAATAGAACATAATTAAAGCATAGTGATTAATAACAAAACAATATGTAATTATATATCATGAAATATTTTTTCTAATTACAAATAAATGAAATTTTGTCTTGAAGCATGATGTAGCATGGGTAAGTCTTAATATAACAACAGTAAACTATATTGCTATATTTTTGCCATAGTATGAATAAAAAGCCAACGTCTCATTTCCTAAGACCATCAGAAATATGTGTTTTCTGATGGTCTTAGGTGACCCCTGTTAAAGAGTGGTTTGACTCCCAAAGGGGTCCCGACCCACAGGTTGAGAACCACTGCCTTAAACTTTCATGTTCCATGGAGTGGATCTTGGAAACTTGGGAAAGAGGAACTTTTGAGTTAAGGTTGTTATGGAGCGTCCTATTAGGGAAAAATAACCAGTTCACTCCAGTTAAGTTTTCCAATTATGCACTCATGAGGGAGATAAAAGAATGTACAGTTTGGAGCCAAATTTTGGGGTTCAGATCCAGGCACTACCTCTACCTCGCTGGATAATGTTGGACAAATGACTAGACCTCTTGTTATCTTTATCAGTGTAATGGGAATGACAATCATCTTACCTCACAGTCCTATTATAGTGAGGGTAAGTAAAAAAGTTTTGCAATAAAACCATAGAGACTTTCTTTTACAAAGAAAGATATAAAAGTGTGAAGCTATTCTTTCTTGACATCTGTTTCATTTACTTCTATACACTCCTGAAGTCAAAGTTTTCATCTCTCTAACTTTTCTCCAAAGAATTCTATGATCTCTGATTTACCTCATCTTAAAGGGCCAGGTTCAACGGCCTTGAGGAGCTCAAATTGAGTTCTGGTGAAATGTTCTTTGAGTTTGAGACCAAAAAGAAGTTTTATGTGGCAAGATCAGAGCTGTATGGTGGACAGGGTAAGGATTGTCAACAAAATTCTTGTAGGACAGTCCTTCATGCCCTTGCAAAAAGGAGGTTAATTGTGGTGACGGGGGAAATTCCTGGCCTTTGCTCACAAATGCAATTTTCAATTTTCTTATAACGTTTTCCTAATACTGAAAACACAGGGCCAAGACAGAAGAACCCCCTCAAGACCAGTGGTGATAAGGACAATACTGGGAGGATGGATGAAAGATAGGGTAGAAAGGGAGAACAGATTACACATAGCCTCCTCCCTGGGTTATGGACAGTGGAGAAGTGGGTGAAGGAAGATATCAGATGGTGTAAGATATGACAAAATAATAATAATTTGTAAATTATCAAGGATCCATGAGGGAGAGGGAGTGGGGAGGAGGGGAATGAGGAGCAGATACCAGATACTTAAGTAGAAAGCAAATGTTTTGAGAATGATGGGGGAAACAAATGTACAAATGTGCTTGACACAATGGATTGTGATAAGAGTTGTACAAGTCCCCAACAAAATGCTTATATATAACTATTTCCTAATAAGCCCCCATGAATTCCCTGAGTGCTTTGAGAAAACCTGTCAAGATTACTCATTTGAAGTCCCCAAAATAAACTGACTATAACTTTCTGAGTTGACCTCTTTGCCTTGAATTTAATTTGTCTAACAGGAGCTTGCTCATTTGTTTGCAGGCCCCATAACAAGACTAAGACTAAGAAAAGATATCATCTCCAATCATCAACTTATCACACAGACCTACCTTCCTGTTTGCTGCTTGTGGTCAGATAACCTGAATTGCTCCACAGAGGACTATTCAGCAGCCCTCAAGACTCGAAGGACTGCCAGTCTACTAGCTGTCTCATGCAAGTGAGTTGCACTGAGACATTTGTACTGCTTTATAGATTAGTTAATTGTTTATTTCTTATGTTAGATACCTTTCTATCTATGTAAACATAGAGAGAGAATTATTAGTATCCTGGTTTTGTTTCTCTAGATAACCCTGTCTAACACAGTTTCCTTCATTAATTCCCAGACATTTGCTTTCTATTGAACCCTTTATATCAGCTCCTCACTTTTTCCCCTTTCCTGCCCATACTTCCTTGGTAGATTATAAATTATTATTATTTTCATATCTTACACTGACTGTTGCCTCCCTTTCACCATTTTTTCTGCTGTTCTTTCTCCATGGAGAAGGGTGTTCTCTAACATTTTTTATTTATTTTGTTTTTGTTGCTAATATACCCAGCGAGACATACACCAACTCAACTGTGTCTAAGTATACAATTCAGTCACATTGATTACATTTTTCAAGCTGTGAAACTGATCTCACCCTCCTTTTCTAAGTCATTCCTCTCCCATTAACATAACCTCAAACTCACTGTCCTCTAACTTCATTGAGCTTTCTGTGGTACATTCATTGGAAGTAAAGCTCCAAATCTTTTTTCCACAGCCTTCTGGGTGTACTCTAATCTCTAATCTGAGGGTGACCCAATGAATGTGTTAACCATTTGTGCCAGTCAAGGATTTCTGAAGTCCGAAAGCAGCCTTGCCAATGAAACACAATAATGAAAGGACAGAGTGAGTGAGTGAATGCTTTGGCTAAAGTAACTCTCCAAAAAAATAAGGCCAGAACTTCTATGAGAAAAAATTGTGGAAAGACTTCTAAAAATAAAATACAGAGGGATTCATAAAAGAAATAGAACTGGTTGATCAAAAAGGTCAAGGTTTAGAAACAATATATCTAAGTTGTGGGGCAAGGGAAGGATGTCTATAATCTGGGCAGCTCAGTGGTGTAAATAGTTAAGCACTTGGCTATTCGTCTAAAGGTTGGTGGTTTGAGCCAACCAAGGCCTGGTGATCAGTTTGTAAAAGGTCAGAAACTTGAAAGCCTTGTGGAGCAATTCGACTCTGCACACACACAGAGTGGCCCTGAGTCAGAATCAATTGACAAGTAACCAGCAACAATGACAGAATATAGGCAACCAAGAGTTAAGGGAGAGTTAGGAGGGGAAAAGGCAAAGGGAATCAGCATGGGAAATGAGAAGCAAAAATGTTCGAGAAGTAAAATGAGCTGGAGCACCAAATGGAGCATAGGCATGAGAAGAGATAAAGAGGGGGAATTTTGTAAATGGAAAATCGCTATTAAACAAGAAGAAAATGATAGACACAAAAAGGCACGCATGGGAACCACAAC
Organism: Nesogale talazaci; assembly: GCA_004026705.1. NCBI lineage: Eukaryota > Metazoa > Chordata > Mammalia > Afrosoricida > Tenrecidae > Nesogale > Nesogale talazaci. The sequence continues at coordinate 24,128 of PVJH01009020.1, forward strand.
CCGAGTTAAGAACAATAGGCTGGTTTTTGCACATTGTTTGCTACAAGGGATAGAATTCTATTTTTCTTTCTCTGGGCTGATTTTCTTCCCACTTCACCTCCCTCTGAGTTCTCCAAAAGGGAAATGCAGAGGGTGTGAAGGGGATGAAAAGTCAAGCTGCGTATTTTTAATGTGCTTCCAAATGCCACTGTGAAAGCGACTGAAGCCTACTTGGTATGTAACGTATATTTTAAAACTGTTAAACCGTGATAGTCATGATGATAGCACTAGTTGGCCTCGGGTGGAGAAGGACCATAAGTCACATTGAAAGAAATTTAAATACTGGCAGCTTGCTGCTCACATATTTGATCTTCAATGGTATTATGAGTCTGTATTTAAAATTATCTCGTGTTTGTTAAAATTAATATATTAAAAAGGAACTTTGAGACCCTTGGATTAAAAAGTTCCACCCTAACTAAAGTAAAATATTATCATATATATTAGATTGAGTGGAATGGCCCTTCTGAACCTTCAGTGTATCATGCAAGCACACACAGGCTGCCACCGAAATAGAGTGATGCCTGAATCAGGACACTTGATCTGCCCTGGCCCCACCTCCTTCAGATGCTTGCTCCAGAAGCAACTTCTCCCCAGGGAGCAATGTCTTCAAAGAACATCCAGAGGACTGTTACTTCTCTCCCACACTTCTATCAGGAATATTCTCTACCGAGAAAGGGTGAGATACAGGATGTAAAGAAGAGGGAATGACAGGCACAAATATGAAAGACCAGTGTTGTGTTACTAAAAAATGTTACCAGCTATGGGACCTTCGGTACCTTCATTAAACTCTAGGAAACTTCAGTTGTCCGATCTATGAAGTATCGATAATAATAGGCTAATAGTAAGACTCTCTTAGGGGTGTAATAAAGATGGAATGGCAAAGGACATGAGAGGCATTAACATAATGGCTGGCTTTGTATACAATAAGTGATTGATAGATGAGAGATAAAACTGTTTTTACGCCATCCACCAGTACCATAGTGCACTGCATATTACTATGATTATGGAAGTTATGCCCCTCACTCATATTTCAAATACCAACAGCTTCACCCATTGTGGACAAGTTTTGTCAGAGTTTCCAAGCTAACACAGACCAGGAATCTATGTCTGGATATCTATGTCTGAAAACTAGCTACTGAAATGCTACTGATCAAAGCAGAGTACTGTTACTTGCTTTATATACGTCATCAGAGGGGATCAATAGTTTGAGGAGGACTTCGGGTTTGGTCAAGCAGAGGATTAGCCAGAGTGAGGGAGAGTCTAGATGGAATAGAATGGCACAATAGTCAAAATAATGGGTTGGAGCTTACCAGTAATCTTGAGGACGGCACAGCACTGGACCATAATTTGTTCTGTTCTACACAAAGATACCATTAGTCAGTCTCAACTTTTTTTTGACATCACTACCCTCCGGTGGTGGGAGTAGGAGACCCAGCCTTTGCTCCTATGGAGCCGCTGCTGGAATTGAACCTCCATCCCAGTGGGCCACAGTCCCACGCACAACCACTACGCCACCGGGGCTCAGCTGTAGTCAGTCTCAACTTAGTGGCAGTTCTCTCTTTCTCTCTCTCTCTCTCTCTGTATATATATATATATATATATATATATATATATATATACACACACACACACATACATATATATATATTACACACACACTCACACTCACATACCTGAGATGTAGTTAATTACTTAATATGGCCCTGCTACTCATAATTCCTCTTATGATCTACTGTGAACTCTAGCCTGTGGTTCTAGTGCTATTCATAACATTTTTCTCAGATATTTCTCTGTAGATTGTTGTTAGTCTGAAAGCTCTGCTCACCTGCTCACCTTGGATCATCCTGTTGTATGTGAAACACCAGTAACAGCTTTCAGCACCACAGTAACATGCAAACCACCACAGTACAACCAACTGACAGTCATGAAATGATGAAGATCAAGAATTCAGCGTTGCATATGGATTAAACTCAAAAGAAAAAGACCAGACTCTTCACAGCTCGACCAATAGAAATGTCAGGATAAATGGAGAGAAGTTTGAAGTTGTCAAGGATTTTACTTCGCTGGGATTCACGGTCAATTCTCATGGAAGCAGCAGTCAAGAAATCAAACTACTCATTGCATTGGACAAATCTGGTGCCAGGACCTTTAAAATGTGGTGAAGAGTAAAGTAGTCACTTTGAGAACTAAGATATGCCTGACCCAAACCACAGTTATTTTCAATCACCTCATAGGCATATGAAAATCAGATGTCAAATGAAGAAAACTGAAGATGTGTACACTGGGGATTGCCAGAAGAAGAAACAGAGCTGTCTTGAAAGAAAGAAAACCAGACTGTTCCTTAGAAGCGAGGATGGTAAGTCTTCATCTCACACAGTTTAAGTGAGACCAGTCCCTGGAAAAGAACATCATGCTTGTTAAAATAGAAGGGCAGCATAAATTGGGAAGATCCTCAAAGAGATGGATTGACAATAGTGGTTCCAGCACTGGGCTCCAACCATTTTGAAGGTGACATAGGTCCAGGAGGTATTTGGTTCTGAAGTACAAAGGGTTGCTTTGAGTTTTAATTGACTTGGCTCCAATAACATTTTAGGTGTCATGGAGTTAGTACACAATCATAGCAGTGTTTGTGATTTAAACCACAATGCCTGTAGTTATAATTCCGTTTCTGGAGGGAGTTGTCTGTCATACCAATGGACAAGATTAAGATGGGGTGCAGTTTGAGTTCCCAGCTCACTAGGAGGTGTGACTCAGATCATCACTTTTTTTTTTCTTGGTGGGATGGTCTGCCAAAAGACAAAACTCACACCTTCATTGAAGCTTGCCCTTTGGTGATGTGCACATCATGACAGAGCCCTGGTAGAAGCAAGAGGACTTGCTTTTATTTGAGGACATTGTTGGCTCTGGCTCTGGATCCCGCATTTGGACAGCTTCTACCTGACTTCCGGTTCTGGGGATTTGAGTGGTGGTCTGTCTCACTGGACTTGATTTCACCAGCCTCCACAGCCTTGATGAGAGGGGGAATCCTCCATTCCAGTGAACCGTGCCCACGACCACATGAGCCATATCCTTAGAACTTCGTGAGTTCTCTCAATTTATCTATTATTATTACTACTATCCTGGTCTTGTCAGTATTTTATACAAACAATCATTTTTGAATAGCTGTTATGTTCCCGTCATTGTACTGGGTACTAGGATTCTGATCTGTACAGTCAGACACCCCCTTTCCCTCATAGAATTTACAGTGTCACAGAGAAGAAAGAGGATAATGGCAGCGCTGACCCAATCTGAGAACTTCCGATAGGAAATAAGCTTTGGGCTACATTCCGAAGAATGAGTGGACATTAACTTGAAAGTGATGGGGTAGTTTATGCAGTGAGAAGGGGATTCTGGAGTGCATTCCAAATCGTGGGAATAGGATTTACAAAGACCTAGAGACAGAATTTACAATCTCTTCAGAAATCTTTTTGGTAAACCAGCACAAGCTTTACGCAAGGGATGCCGCACCGTTGCTGTTCCCCCACGTGCCTCAATGATTTTTGGACCTGTAATTCCCTGTAATGCGCCATATCCCTGACATGAAACACTGTGATGCAATGTCCCTGAGAAGATTCCTCCCATGCTGATGATCCCACAGTCAATGGCTCCCGGCCAGGCTACTGATGGTTTGTTTGTGGCCGGGACAGAGTGGAATGGCCCATGATGTCCAGCACGTGGTGGTTCCATTGGATGACTGTGACCCTCTGTTTGAATGAATGCCCTTTTCTGTTCAATGTGAAATAAATAATCATGATGTGGATGGGCTTTCCAGTGTGTCCTACAGTGATACATAACTTGCTAGGTTTCCCCACTTTCAGCTTGGGAAAATGTCATACAAAGTGAATGGATCTTAGTGTTGGCTTCCCATAAGCAGCATTGCTTGTTCCGAAAGGGGTGATGAGCAAATGAAAGGCAGGTATTTTAAAAATGTGCAGACTTGACTGAATCTCAAGCAGGTGGGGCAGTGGTTCCACATTGGGCTGGTAACCACAAGGTCAGCCGTTCAAAACCACAAACCTCTACTCCCTTCAAGAGTTATAGTCTTGGACACCCACAGAGGCCATTCTATACTGTTCTATAGGGTCGCCATGAGGCCAAATCAACTCGATGACCTTGAGAAACTGAAAGCATTCTGTCCTAGTGGAGATGGGAAAAATCTGTATGGTGGTTCACTGTTCAATAAGATGTAACACACTGACAAGCTACCATGCTGTTCAAACATGCATATGGATAGCCTCTCCTATCCATACTCCCCGCCCTTGAACTTTGTAAGACAGTGCATGAAACTGTAGCCAACTTTTGATATTTCTTAATAAAGGTCTTGGGTGGTGGGGAGAATAAATGACAACACCTGCAAAGGCCAAAACCTACGTAAAACGAACATTTGTCAGAGAAAGAAAATGTAAATATTTTCCACTAAAACAAGTGAGAGAAAAACAGCAAGCGAGACTGCAGATGGCTTCCCCTCTGAGACCCGAAAACACAAGACAGTCCTATCCACACATTTTATGTTAAAGTGTAGCCAATTAAAAAAAAAACTAAACACCAGACTCAGTATTGATTGTGACTCAGAGAGACCCTAGATAACAGACTGGAACTACTCCATAGGGTTTCCAAGATGGGAAGATTTAAGAAAGCAAATAGCCTAGCTTTCTCCCTCCCAGAGTGGTTGGTAAATTGCAACTACTGACTTTGGGGTTAGCAACTGAGCACTTAGCCACTGCGTCACCAGGGCACCTGCATCCATTGAAAGGTAAGTTTCAAAGGGCAAGCAAGCACTTCAGTCCTTAAGAAGAGACCTTATTTATATGCCACATTTCAACTGGAAAGAGATTGCACGACCAAATCTTAGAGACATAAAGATTCAATGTGTAATCTAAACATTCTACCAGCATTAAGTCTAACAGCACACGGCATGCTTGGCACACCCTCCCATTTATTATTCTCACTCTCTTCTGCCCGAGAGGCTCTCAGTAGTCACCTTAATATTCTTGCCTAGAGCTATGTGGCCAGTAAAGTAAACATTAAACAAAAGAGCATATTGGAATAGTAGTATAATTTGAACACTACATTCCTACTTTAAAAAGTATCCCTTCCCACTCAATATTCTAGTAGATGTTGTAACGCTGATGAAAACATAGGACATATTCAACCCAAGTAAAGGAAAATCAGACAGCCTAGTAACTGTCTTAAAAAGTTATTATCTACTTGTGAGACCTATTAATGAAGGGGAGTACAGATTGGGGAGCCAAAGCCCATCAATAGGTGAGGTGACATCCTTTTGCAGAGGGGTTACAGGGAGGAGATGAGTCAGTTAAGATACAGGGTAGGAGCTATGAAATATGCAACCTTCCTCTAGTTCCCATGCTGCCTCCCACCCACTATCATGATCCCAATTCTACCACATAAATCCAGCTAGACCAGGAGATGTACAGTGAAGTTGGAAACATGGGAAACTTAGGATAGATGATCCATCAAGACTAGTAATAGGAGTGGTAATACCAGGAGGGTGGAGGGATGGAGGAATAGAAAGGGAGAACCAACTTCAGGAATCTACATGTAGCCTCCTCTCTGGGGCACGGACAACAGGGAAGTGAGTATTGGGACACATTGTACAGTGTACAGGATGAAAAAAATTGTAAATTACTAAGGGTTCAAGGGGAAGGGGGGGAGGAAGGGTAATATAGGGAGCTGATAATGGGGGCCTGGAGGGAGAATGTTTTGAGAGTGATGATGGCAATGGGTGTGTAAAAGTGGCCTGCATGCAACTGATGTTGTTAGGGATTGTGATGGGAGTTTTATGGGTCCCCAATAAAATGATTCATTAAAAGAGGGGGGAAGGGGACTTTTTTTTGTTTTGCTTTGTTTTAAAGAGGAGCTTGTACCAAAGGCTCAAGTGGAAAATGTTTGGAAAGGTATGTGGCAACATGTGTGCAAATGTGCTTGATAAAAATGATGTACTGAATGTTGTAGTAGCTGTAAGAGCCCCCAATAAAATTAAAAAATATATTATTATCAGCTGAGCCCTGGTGGCGCAGGGTAGCTCTCATGACCACCAGAGGGTAGTGATGCAAAAAAAAAAAAAAAACTCATAGCCTAGAAAATCCTACGGAGCAAGTCTATGATTGATACTAATTTTTTTTTGCGTCACTGCTCTGGTGAGAGTAAGAAGCCCAGCCTTGCTTCTGGAGAGCTGCTGCTGGATCTGAACCATCAACCCTGTGGGCTGCAGTCCCACACTCAGCCACTACACCACCGGGGCTCAGCCATAGGCTATGAGGTTTTATGGAAACAGACAGCTTCAACTTTCTCCTGCTCTGTCCAACAGAGCAACAGTGTGCTTGAACTGACAACCTTACAGTTAGCAGCCTGATGCTTAACTCACTGCATCACCAGCATCCATCATATGTGGCTTTAAAATCTTGTTCTTGTCTAATGAGTTCCACATGAAAAACAATATTGCCTTTGGTTTTACTTTCATTCTTTTTAATTTATTCAACTAGCTGTTGTTATTCCAGGGCCGGTTTTGAAATGTCATTCTTGGTGTTGTTAATTCTTTGTAAACTTTTTATTGCAAAATAATTAAAATCCACAAAAAATTGGAAAAACTGGGCAGGTCAATGTACCCATCACTTTTGTCTCCTCAGTGGTGGCCTCTAACATAACAACAGTGTATCATCAATGCTTTCACCAGTTTTTGCTGGCATTCATACGTAATCATGAGGGGCAGAAGTGCTTCAGTGGTACAATTCTCACTTTCCATGAGGGTGACCCAAGTTCTGTTCCCAAGTCGTGCCACTCATGTGAAGCCACCAACCATCCCTCAGTGGAGGTTTCCATGTTGCTCTAATGCTAAACCAGGTGTATTAGAACTTCCGCTTAAAACAGACTAGTAAGAAAAGCTTGTGAGTCCATAGGATGGGGTAGAACTGCTCTCATGGACCTCCGGGACTGTATAACTCTTTAGGAGAGTGGAACCTCCACTTCCTACCCCCTACTCCCATCTTTCTTCTATGGACTGATTGGTGGTTTCCAACTGCTGCTGACATGGTCATAACCACTGTACCACCAGGGTTCCTTGCTTCTAAACAAATCAACCAATAAGAACACTATGATGCACAATAGTCTTACTCTGTTGTGTGTGGGGTGACCATTAGTCAGACATCCACTTGCCAGTAGCTTAACAACACAAAACCAACATTTTCATATGCCTGTGTGTAATCCTATGATATCTTGTCACACGTGTGGACTTAGATAACCACCACCAAAATTCATAAGATATAGAACTCAGAGGAATGATCTAGGAAGCAAAGCTATGAATAGAGGTGTAAGCATGGGTGTATCCACATGGAAATGCATTACTCCATAAAAACTAGAGGTAATAACCTATGTACATATATTTACATGCCAATACACTGAGGTAGTGGGTGGATTCCAACCCCTGCTCACACCCTTCCTCAATATAAGGACACTTTGTTCTAACAAACTGTCATTCTGTGATGGCCTCCCTCCTGGTACAATCACTGATGTCAAAATGGATACATCAGCAAGTGTGATAAAGAAGGTGGATGGTGCCCAGCTATTAAAGGATACAGTGTCTGGGGTCTTAAATGCTTGAAGTGAAAACTAGTGGCCATCCAGCAGAGAAACAGCAAGCCCACATGGAAAAAGCACTGTGCAATGACGAAGTATCATCGGGTCCAGGTAAAAGGCATCAGGACACCCTTAACAAACAAAAAAACATATGGTTGAGAATGAGGGGGGCTCAGAGCAGAGATCAGAAGCCCAACTGTAGATAATGGAACATCAACCCCTCAGAAAGGTTACTGGGAAGGGATGAGTCCACCAGAGTGCATTAGAGTACTGATGAACACACATAATTTTCCTCTGGTTCCTTGAGGCTTCCTCAATCCCCACTAGCGTGACCCCAGTGACACCTCTCACTTCAGACTACACTGGAACATATACACAGGTATAGGTAATATATAAGAGCTCATGACACAATTAGCTCCTGCTCAATCCAGGGGCAGGAATGGAAGTAGTGATACAAGAAGGGTGGGGGTGGGGGAAAGGGAAACTGATCATAATGATCAACACACAACAACACAGCCCCTCCAGGGGGAAGAACAGCAGAAACCATGGATCGAGGAAGACAGCAGTTGGTATGAGATATGAAAATAATAACAATTTATAATCTATCAAGGGGTCACGAGGGTGGGGGCAGGGAGGGCGAAATGGGGGAGCTAGCACCTAGAACTCAATAAAAAGTATTTGTCTAGAAAATAATGATGGCAACATATGTACAAATATGCCTGATGAAATTGGTGTATGGATTGTAATAAGAGTTGTAAGAGCCCCCAATAAAATGATCTTTAAAAACATAGAGAACTATTCTGTAAGATGAAATGCCAATAAAACAGCTAAAAAACAGAATTGTTCTGGAATCATGGTCTTTTTTTCTATTTCCTCATTTTTAGTCAAATCTCCTCCCCTCCAGCCCTCCTCTTCTCGGAACCCGAATAGCCACTCACTTGTTCATTTTATATCTCTCTCTCTCTCTCTCTGATTGCATGAAAATCTTTTAGATTAAGCTTTTTTTCCCCTCCACTCAGCTTAGTGGCCTTAAAATCCATCCAAGTTTTTATATGAATAATTCATTCCATTTTTGTTGCTTAGTAGTATCCCATAGTATAGGTAGACGATGGTTAGTTTAATTTTTCACCTTTTGCGTTTAAAGCTGTTGAGGTCATCATGTATATGGTTTTTGTGTGAACCTAAGTATTCATTTCTTTGCGATACATGAGTGTGTGATGACGATTGGATTATATAGTGTTTGTGGTTATAAAACGATAATGATGCTTTGCACTGTGTTGTACCATTTTATATTCCACTAGCAATGTGTAAGAGATTCACTATCTCTGCATCTTTGATAGCATTTGCTATTATCAGTAATTTATTCTTTTGTCATTTTAATAGGGGTAAGAGCACATCTCTGCATGGTTTTATTTCATATTTCCTTAATGGCTAGCAATATGGAACATATGTATCAGATCATTTTTTAGAGTCATTTAATTTAGTCTTCACTTTTTTCCATAGCCCTCTACTTTGCCACTACGGAGATCTGGTGGTGTAGTGGTTAAGTTTTGGACTTCTATCCATATGGTCAACAGTTCAAACCCACCAGCAGCTCTGTGGGAGAAAGTCCTTGGCTTTCTACTCCCATAAACCGTTACAGTCTCAGAGACCCACTGAGACTCAGCATTGACTGGGTGGCAGTGTGTTGAGCTGCCTTATCAAGCATACTGTCATTTTTCTGGGGTTGCTTTGTCTTGATAACAAGTTTCTAAGGAGTATTTGACTATCCTTAAGATTTGTTTGTTCTTCTGGCAGTCCATGACTCTATCAATATTCTCACCAACACCCTAACACAAATGCATTGCATCATCCTCAGTCTTCCTTATTCATTGTCCTTTTTTTGCATGTGGGTTGTGACTGAAAGTGTCATAGTGAGGGTCAAGTGCACCTGAGTTCTCAAATTCACCTATTTGCTCTGAAACACTTGTGCAGCAGACTTACTCAAATTTACACAAAAATCATTTGATTTCTTTATTGCTGTTTCCATGAGAATTGACTGAGGGTCCAAATAATGATAATTCTTAACTTTCCTCTGTTTATCATGATATTATTTATTGGTTCACTTGTGAAGATTTTGATTTTCTTCACACTAAGGCATAAACTAACTGTTCTTGCATTGAGGGAGTACTTGAGCAGAGATCCAATGTCCATCTGCTACCCTAATACTAAGCCTATAAATATATACACATAGATCTATTTCCCTCATCATATAAAAATATATTTACATATGTACTTGCCTGTATTTAGATCTCCATACATGCCCTTTGCTTCCTGGTTCTTTCCTCTATTTCCTTTTACTTTCCTCTTCCCTCATTTTTTTGCTCAGCCTTCATTTGATTTTCAGTAATTCCTCTCAGTTACATTCCCCTTGATCAAGCCCTACCAGACCTCTTACACCCTCCTCACGGATTTTGGATTGTTTGTTATTCCCTTGTCCCGGGTTTGTTAACACCTGCTTCCTTTTCCTCCCCTCCCTCTCTCCACTAGCCCCCCCCCCAACCATTTGTTAGTTCCATTGTTTTCTCCTCCAGATGTTTATCCCACCTATCTTATCTAGATAGAGCTGCAGAGATAATAATATGCACAAAAAAAGAACAAAACAAAGCAACAAAAGAAAACAACAGCCAATGACAAAAAGAAGAGAAAAGCCATAAATAGTACAAGGTCTGTTTGATGACCTTTAGGAGTTTTTTCTGGGTGAATCTATTTGGGTGTCCTGCCCTGGCCCCAGAGTCTATTTTTGGTATTCCCGCCGGACATCTTTGCCCTGCTCCCCTTCTTTGCCCTGTTCTGTTGCATGCCCTTGGTGTTTTGCCTTCATATGGTGGGGTCAGATTGGGTGCAATTCCTACACTGTGTCGCCAGTGTTATCCCCTGTAGAGCTATGGACCAGTGAGTGATGTGTCTTGTAGTGGAGCCGGCCATATGGTCCTCTCTGTGCATTGGCTACTCTGAGCAGGGAAGTCATCCTCAAGGCATGATGGGATAGGATGTGTTCTACTCTCTCTTCTTCCTTCATTTGCTGCTGTGTGCTCTGATCAGACATATTCCTTTCCCTGATCTGTAGCTTCAGTGCTGTCCTCTGAAGTAAATGCTTCTGTGGGGAGGAGGGGCTGTCAGTTTTATTCACTCTTTATTCATATATCATATAATTCAATAGTTAAATCATATAAAGAAAAGTTGTACAACCACTACCACAATCAATTTTACAACAGTTTCTTCTTCCTTTTACTCATTGCTATTGGTGTAATTAAATTTTTTAATTGTGACGAAATTATACACAACAAAACATTCTCCAACAAGTTCTACAAGTATAATTCAGTGTCATTGATTATACCCTTCATGTTGTGCAATCATTGTTGATACCATTTTCCAAATCCACTATCATTAAAGTAAACTAAGCAGAAACTCTTCCTCCTTTACCCTTGATAACTATTGGTCAATTTTGGTTTCTTCTTTTTAAAAAAAATTTTTAATAAATCATTTTATTAGGGGCTCTTATAGTTTTTATAACAATCCATACATCCATTGTATCAAGCACTCTTCTTTGCTTTTTTCAAGTAGTTATCTTGATTTATAATTCACTAATCATATACTTCCATAGGTAAGTCACATGTAAAAGGAATTTTATATACATCATCACAATCAGTTCTAGTGTTTCCTCCCTCTCCCACATTCATTGTTTGCTCTTCAATTTCCATTACCCATTCTAACCCTACCCCATCCCAATAAACCATTGCATCAATTATTATCTCTATGCATCTACTCCTTCTGTACTTCATAAACTGGGAAACATAACTGAAGCAATGAAAAGTGGAACAAAAAGAATAACAAATAATATAAAGGCAAAATTAAAGAGTAAGAAAGGAAAGAGCATTGTTAATGTTTTTTTAAGCCAGAGAAGAAACTTCTGTTGAGAAATATTTAAGCCTAGAACAAATTCAGGTTGGGTCAAAAGGGAGATCAACTGACCAAGTATCATATTATACCATAATTGGATCTATCATAATCATGTTTACAATTATCTCTGTTTGATAATAAAGCTGTTTGAGTCCCTATCTGTAGCCAGAGGGGATCTTTCAGAGACTGAGCCTGACTAGATACTTTGCAGATGAACTTTGGGCTACCACTGGCCCCCATAACTTCTATAAATCGAGTGATCACAATTTAAGCTCTGATACTTTTCCCTTCATCATATTGTTTTTTGTTATCATTTTTGAGTCACACTGGCTGGTGTGCTTCTATGATGTGGATTTAGTTGATGTCTCACTTAGACATATTCTTGTTTGAATACAAGCTTTTAAGACCTTAGACACGATGGAATTTCTATTATTTGAAATGTTGTCCATAGTATGCTATAATCCACATAAGTGAATAGTCAATGTAACACAAATAAACGTGTTTCTAGTAGTCTCTGCTTTCCCCTAAGATCCATCTGACAGAAGCAATGATATCCCTTGTTCCATATGCTCTTCTGAATCTTGCTTGACTTTCTCGCAGTTTGTCAAGATACTGCTGCAACTGTTTTTGAATTAGGCTCAATAAAAATTTGCTAGTGCTTAATTTTAATGGTATTGTTCAATAATTTCTGCATTCTGTTGGATCAGCTTTCTTTGGAATGGTCACAAATATGGATCCCTTCCAGTAGGTTGGCCAAAAGGATATATTCAATTTTTTTGAAGCTTTACATTGGTATTCCATCAAATATAGAGCTTTTTTTAAATCACCAATGCCAAAGTGCAACTTGGACTGCCATACCATTAGTTCTTGTTCATATACTACATCTTGAAATATTGACCCAAACTTCTGGGGACAGTGACTGTGTTCCTTTCATCTTCTTTTGATATTCTCTGTATCATTCAATATTTGGGGGTGTGGCAGTCATGTGCTTATGTTAATTTCATGATTGAGATAGCCATTGAGTAGCCAATGAGGCCTCCATGTGGGCATGGCTTTCTCCTGATATGTCTGGAAAATCTCACGATATTTCCCCTATGGAGATGAGAAGCTATTTCCCCAGTTGTTGGGAGAGTCTGAGAGACAACGAACTAGGGAGAAGACAAGATGGGAGCGTCCGAGGAGCTGGATGAGTCGGAGGAGAAGCCACATGGCCTTACTCTGATGGGACCAGGTCTCTGAAGCTGGAGAAGTCATGTGGAGATCCTTGCCAGCGCTGAGTTGCTTCTACCACTACTGGATGCTGTTAATGGACCCTAAGCCCTGCAAGCGAGGAGCCCTGGGGAGACCCCTGCCAGCGCTGGGACTCTGCACCCACTGGCCTGTGACTTCGTGAGTCGAAAGGAGACTTTATAGACTGATATCAGGCATATGGGTTAATATCAGACATAACTGAACTGGACTGGGCTGGGATGCTTTCTCAATGTCCCATTCCTCTTGTATTTAAACCTTTTCCTTATATCCATATGTGTGTCTATGATTTGTTTCTCTAGTTTACCTGGACTGACACAGGGGGTCATATAGGGGATAAATTTTTATGCAGTATATTGAAATGTGACTATTAGTGCCAATAGATGTCTATGCATTACGTATGTGCCAAGGGCTGGGAGCTTGGTTAAATCCTTTATAATCATTATCTAATTCCATCGTTACCTTAATTCTGTGAATTCTATATGCTTAGCTGCATTTATACAAATAAAGATCTGAACTCACAGCCATGGAATTGATTAAAATTCATAGCGACCTTACAGGAAAGGATAAATTGTCCTTGTGAATTTTGGAGCAGCTGGTGGGTTTGAATTGCCCACTTTGTGCTTGGCAGCCCACGTCACAATCCACGATGCCACCAAAGCTCTTCAAATCAGTCATTTTCCCAAACCGTCATAGCAAGTAATTTGAGTTTGACTTCTTATTTTATAATGCAAAAAGGACAGATCTGTGAATGTTAGGGAAATAGACTTTACTCAGACCTAGGGAAGGGGTGGAGGAAATGGAAAGGGCTATAAGACAATGACTGAATTGAACACATTCAGCAAAAAGCATAAAGAAGGAGCAACTCACAGCAAATACCAGTAGCAAAGGGCAAGTCAACACATTGAATAGAAACCACCAAACAGACTTATCCACATTAATTCCCAAGAAAAGCAAAAGATCTAAATCTTTAGTTATACCTCTCAGCAGATATGAGTAAAGGTGGTTATTTATTTTTTTGCCAAGCAGGAATTAAGAAAATGAAACGTTCTTTCCTTTATCATTGAACTTCGCCTGAACTGACTTCAGTGAAAGAATTCCCTGTGGAATGTAAGTAGCTTCTGGAAATTGTTCGCATATTTTCATGAGGAGGTGGAGAGAGGAATTAGTGATAAGGGAGAAAAAGAAAGCGGCCGTGGATAACTCAGATTTGGCACTGTTCCTACACTAAGGAATCTAAAATTGACTCGGCTGGGTGCCAATCTACTGTAGAATTTGTATTAATTTTATTGAGGTGACAAGAAAGCCCATACAATATCAAATCAGGGATGTGAAATTAGCTGGCCTCTGCTGATCCTAAATGTTTGCAAAGTAGGAAGCTGCTTTAAAAGGTAAGGTGAACTTGACACAACAGTGGTTCTCCAAAGGTGGTCTCCCGACCAGCAGCATTAGCAGCACCTGGGAACCTAATATAAATGCAAATGGGGGGCCTCCACTCCAGGCCTAGTGAATCAGAAAATCTGAGACCTAGAAATCTGTGTTGTAACATGTTTCCAGGCAATTATGATGCAAGATATTGTTTGAGAAAAATTGCAGTAAGAAGAAAAGAGTGGGAGTTCTGAAAAATGGAGAACTCACCAGACACACTAGACAGACTCTTTCTAGCATAGACAATAGAGAATGAATGAAATAGATATGGTGGATAATTCTGGAAACCTGAGCTCTAGAGAAGTGCCCTGAATACTGACTAAGAGAAGAAGCTGAACAAAAGTGGTGAGAGAGGAGACAGAGGGTGGATTTTCCCCTAGCCTAATATAGTGCAGTCATTTTGAAAGTCTGTAAGCAACATTCTGTCCAGACCAGGTGTCTACAAACCACAGCCCAAGGACCACATGCGTCCTGCCAAGGACATTCATGTAGCTGCTGGGTATTTTTGCCACCACTGCCTGTCCTGCTTAGCAGGCGACTCATTCCAGGCCCACAGTGAATTTGTTCATGTTTTTTTTAAACTACAGTCCAGCCCTCCAACAGTCTGTGGGACAGTGAACTGGCCCCTGTTTAAAAAGTTTGAAGACCCCTGGCCCAGATAGCATCCTGGCACATAGGTGGTTGGGAACCAGAAAGAGGGATACTTCCTTGTCCTCTATGTTTCCCTGATGACCAGAGCCATGGTCCTCCCTCACACTTCACCCACCAAACAGCCAAGAATAATCCTTATCCTTCCCTGCCCCTTTGCAGTCCCTGCTCTGCTGGTTATATCTCCCCCATCCCATCTGCAGAAGTTTGAAGTCTCCCTAATCAGACTAGTAGAAATAATAGGCTGAGTCTCTGGCCACCCCTCTGAATGGACAGGAATTCTTTCAGCTACATTTTGGGTCAGAATTCCTTCTGGGAGCAAGTACACTGACCTTTGCCAATATCTGAACTGGTACTAAATACTTCAGTACCAAGTGCTCTGATCCCAGACAACATATAGGCTGACAGGGATTCTAGCTAGAATTGGTCTCTCGCCCCTCACACCCAACCTCATAAATTCCTCATCTGACAAAGTGAACCAACCCTTACCAGGTACCCTGCCCTATATAGTTTTCTCCTTTCTTTATGATTTTATATTTTCTTTCTCTTTCCCTTCTATTATTTTTATCCTTCCTTTATTTCTTTGCCTTCCTCTTTTCTTTCTTTTAGTTCACAAATCAAGGCAGAGTGGCCCAAACAAATGTCTAATATACAGAGCCAGAAAACTTTTCTCAGTAAGAAAGGGGATAGGAAAGATCTCATGAGGAATTCCAAAGAAAGGTATTTGGAAAGTTCAGAGATTGAGAGAAAGATCAAGAAAGTTGCAGATGAAATCAGAGAAACTGCAAGGGGGAAATTAGCAGAATTCAGAGAAACTCTACAAGAATAAACTGGCAAATTGGTAATGATACATAAATGGCAAATAGAAATTCAGAAAACTAATGCTAAGATTTCAGAATATATAATGTATTGAAAGAGCAAACAGGTCGAATTGAATCGATGGATGTCCAAAGTACTAATTGTGAAGCTAAATCTCTGCATAGTTATCTGTTAGAGGAACAATCCAAAAAGAACAACAAAAATCCAAAGACATTGTAAGAATTGTGTAGGGCACCATTAAGGAGGTTAATTTATATATAATTAAAATTCCAGAACATGAAAAAACACCAAAATAGAACAAAGAAAATTATTTAAAAGTTGTTGAAAGAAAAATTCCTTAATATCATGAAAGATGAGAAGATGTGTATTCAAGAAATTACATGAACCTCATAGGAAAATCATCACAACGTATCACATAATTAAACTTTTCAAAACCAAAGGTAAGGAAAGAATCCCGAGAACAGCTTGCAAAAAAATAACAAGTTTCTGTCAAAGGAGAACCAACGAGACTAAGCTCTGACTTCACCACAGAGATCATGCAGTAAAGACGACCATGGAAAACACACATAAAATTCTGAAATAAAAAGAAATTGCCAACAACGATCATATACTCAGCAAAGTATCCCTCATATATGATGGTGAAATTTGGCATTCCCTCACTAAAATAAATTGAAGGAATTTGTAAAAACTTGATCAACTTTATAAAAAGTATTAATGGGAGGTCTTTGGACAGAGAACAACTCGATATTAACATAAACAAATCGACATAAAACAAATCGACAAGACTGGAAATAAGGATCCAAAGATATCAATTTGTAGAGAAGATCATTACAGAATAAATAGAGATTATTGTGTAAAGAACTTTCAAATGAAGAGGAAATCAAGTAGATTTCTGGATAGAACTGACTATTTCAAACTGGGGAATTAATACATTGCAGGACAAGCTCAAAAATGAATAATCCTCATCAAAATAAGAAGGAAATTCATAAAGATTTAGTAACACTAAAACAATAACAATGAAGACAAGAAAACCCATGAACAAAATGAACTTAGTACAGTACATTATGTAGAATTAAGAAACCAACAGCACCACAAAAGCACATGGCAAAATAACAGCAATAAATTCATATTGTATTAGGCAAACCTCACTAGAGAAAAAAAAGGACACATAATTATATATATATATATATATATATATATAGGTTTATACAGCGAAAAGGAATATAACGACTAATTAGTTCACACAGCAGTACAGAGGGTCCAGTTCAACTCACTTTCTTGGAACAGTTACTATATTGAAGGTTCAAGGTCAGGGAAGCCGAAAGCAGAGTGTATCCTCAGGCAAGGCAGAGAGAGTAGGCCTTGCAGAGATCAGACAGCAGGGTGGATCAACAACAGTCTAGCACCAGAAGCTTGGAAGTAGACCTTATGGGATCTCAAATTCAAGTTATGTAAGCATGGTAGCACAATCCACCAGCCTCGAGCTCTGGCAATGTATGCATCAGAAGCATGGAGAAGCAGGTCTCAAAGGAGTCTCAAGCTCTAGTGACATAATCCACAGGTTGACTTGACCCCCAGGTGGGCCAATTTGAGGCAAAGAAGTAGCTTAAGCAGCAGCATGCTGTTCTGATCACCAGGGGTGGAAGAGACGGGGGTTCTGGCCATGGAAAGTATTTATATCAATCATCCTGGAACCAAGCTGTGAATTGATTGAACTCTGCCCACATGTTCCTGTGGAGGCCTAGTTGGCACAATAAACCTAACTACCACAGACATCTATCAATAATTACACTCAATGCAAACTGATTAAAAGCACCATTCAGGAGAAAGAGAATAGCAGAATGGATACAGTATTTACTATTTACAAGACGTATGTCTTAGACACAAAGTTAAAAATAGTCTAAAAATTAAATAGTGGAAAAAATACGTCAAGCTCTCAGCAACCAAAGAAGAGTGTAATATTAATTTCTGATAGAAAATAATCTTCTGATAGGCATAATCTAACATTCTTTAAGGCATAATCTAACAAGAGGCAAAGAAGGGCAATTGAACAAGAGGATATAACCATAATTAATATTGATGCAACCAATTAAAGAACCTCAAATACATCAAACAAACATAAAAAATTGAAGAAAGAACTAATCAGTTCTACATTAATAGTAAAAAGCATTAATATACCACCTTTCAAGAAGGATAGAACAACTAGGAAAAAAATTCAACAAAGACACAGAAGACTAGACAATATAATCAACCAACTTGACCTCACAAACATATACATACTATACCAGTTAACATCAACACAATCTACATTTTTCTAGTGCATATGGAATATTTTCTAGAATAGACTATATATTAGGCTGCAAAGAAAGCCTAAATAAAAAACATCAAGATGTTACAAAGCATGTTTTCAGCTCACAGTGCTATAAAATTAGAAATCAACAAATGGAAGATCAAGTGAGGTGGAAATCAAATATAAGGAAATTGAATAATTCTCTATTTAAAAACTACTGGGTAACAGATGAAATTTTAAAATTCCTTGACACAAACGAGAAAAAATATCCTTGAATCAAAGATCAACATATCAAGAAACTTTTGAGATACAGCAAAAGCAGTGTCAGAAGACAACTTATAGTGATAAGTGAAAACATCAAAACAGAAGAAATAACCCAAATGAACACATCTACCGAATACCACCAAAAATTAGAAAAAGAACAGAAAAATAAGGCTAGTAAAATTAAAAAAAAAATAAGAAAAAAAGAGGAAGAGAGGCATGATGGCTTAAAGAGTTAGAGTTTAGCTGCTATCTAAAAGGTTTGAAGTTCAAGCTTATCCAGTCACTCTAAAGGAGAAAGACCCGTAGGTCTGCTTTCAGTAACATTGTCACTATTGTGTACTTTCAATTTCAACTCATAGCAACCTAACTTTACAGAGCAGAACTACCTTATTTGGTACTCTAGGCTGTATTCTTTAATGGGAGAAAATCACCAGGTCTCCTCCGCTGGTGGAGATGCTGGATACACCACAAATCTCTCCACTAGCAGCCAAGCACAAAATCACTGTGCTACCAGGTCTCCTTTCTATAAGAAAACCCTATGAAAACTTCTATTCTGTCACCTGGAGTCACATGAGGTCCCTGTGAGTTGGAAATGACTTGACCCAACAGCAGCAGTAGCAAGAGGCTTGTAATGTTCATCAATTACTTTCAAGTGAAGATAAAAAGAAAAGTCAAAATCGCAATGGCAACACACACAACAGTTACTCTTTTGTGAAGAAATCTGAAGGGAGTGTGGACCTGTCCGGGGCTAGCCTAACCAGGGCTGGCATGTTGGTAATGGAAAGTCATCAGAAACCCAAACTCGTTCTGCTTTGCTAGCTTCAGCACTGGTGTACACCCCAGGGAACCTCTCAGTCAAAGATGGCCACTCAATAATCTCCAGCTCTCACATGTCACATTGAAGGCAGCAGAAAGGAACAAAGTAGAAAAGACAAAAGAAGCTCCTTCCAAAATTAATCACCCACCTTTAAGCATCCATCCCAGAAATCCCACACAACATTTCTGTTTATGTTTCATTGTCAAGAATGTAATCACATGGCCACAGCGGCCCACGAGGGAGGCTGAGAAATGTGGCCTTTAATTGGATTTGGGCAGTCCTTAAATACTTTGAACACAACGAGGGTTCTGTTATGAAAGGAAACAGAAGAATGACACCAGGTGGCACTTTGCAGGCTTTGCCACAAACCCCGAAGACCCAGCTCAAAGAAGCCTAGAAACTTGGGAAACATCTTAGAATTAACCAAATTTTTGCATTTCTACTCTACGCCTTTATTCTAGTTTGTAATTACTTTGTCTTTTCTTTACAAAGTTATAAATAATAAATACTAAGACATTAGCTTCTTCAAATACGTCAGCAAGCGAATGGTTCTTTGTAGTGATGTTTCACATATTTGTTTTGTTTTCTTCAATTTCAAATCCTTGCATCTTAAACACTAACTGTTCCTGATGTTGGATATGTACTGATGTATAAAAGTTCTCTGCCAAAATGGTGATAGATTTGGCCTCAACAATTGGGGAAGATAACTTCTCATCTTCACGAGGGAAATATCATGAGAATTCCCAGAAGTCTGAGGAGAAAGCCATGCCCACATAGAGGGCCCATTGGCTACTCAATGGCTATCTCCAGATTAACAGACTAGACTCCACCCCAACATTTCAATCATAAAATTAACATAAGCACATGACTGCCACATACCACCCATTGTTAATTTTATACTTTCACATAACTCTTGAATAAAGATCTTAATATACTTAATCCATAGCACAAGACAGATCTGTTTTGACTTATCACTTGTGAAATAAATTAAGTTCCTCTTGTCCCCAAACTCACCATTATCTTTGCTTTTATCATCAATAGCTGTCCTGTTGGCACTGTTGACTAACTATTGGACTACTAATTTCAAAGACAGTTGTTCAAAACCTGAAGTAGCTCTGCAGGGAAAGATGAAGCTCTCTGCTCTTTACAAATTTTTTTTCCACCTTTAAAGATTTGCAGTCTCAGAAATCCTATATAGTACCACTAAGAGTGGAAATCCATTACCTGACTGTCAATTTGTTATTCTGTGGTGTTTCATGTGTTGTTGTGATTCTGGAAGCTATATGTGTTAGTCCAGGTAGGCTAGAGGAACAAATTTCATAGACACACATGTAGATGTAAGGAAAGGGTTTATATACCAAAGGAATGTGACACTAAGAAGCCATCCCAATCCAGTCCAGTACAAAGTCATAAGTCTGATATTAACTCATATGCCCGAAATCAGCCTATAAAGCCTCCTTCCGAATCACCAAGTCACAGGTCAGTGGGTACAGAATCCCGGCAGGGGTCTCCACATGGCTCCTCGTTTCCAGGGCTCAGGGTCCATCAACAGCAAAGCAACTCATCGCTGGCAGAGGTCTCCATGTGGCTGCCCCAGCTTCAGAGATCTGACTCAATCAGGGCAAAGCCATGTGGTCTCTCTGCCAGCTCCTCCAGGTTCTCAGATGCTGCCGTCTTGTCTGTGATTAATCATCTCTGAGACTAACTCTCAACAACTGGGGAAGATAACTTCTCATCTTCACGAAGGAAATATCGTGAGAATTCCCAGAAGTCTGAGGAGAAAGCCATGCCCACATAGAGGGCCCATTGGCTACTCAATGGCTATCTCCAGATTAACAGACTAGACTCCACCCCAACATTTCAATCATAAAATTAACATAAGCACATGACTGCCACAGACCACCCATTGTTAATTTTATACTTTCACATAACTCTATAACCATATGTAACCTTAAAATAAACAATAAAACCATATCTGTACCTAACAGGATAAAACTAAAATGCATACAATTCAACATGTGTCACCATCATTTAAAAATGACATTCTATACGTGAACAAAACAAAAGATATCCTGTGCCTTACAATTGTAGTTACAAAATATCTACACCTTGATCCTATAATCATATGTATATATATATATACACATATATATTTCACCACCTATATGACTTTGCAAGCCAATCACCTCATACCTTTATTCCCCCCATTTTGGCTATCTAATTTCTATATTGCCCACTTATACCAACCCAGTGCTCTGAGGAAACAATCATACCTTTCAACATGAAGAATCTTCATCCCAGTTGGAAACTCATGAAGTGTGTATCCATTAGCAAAGTCAAATCAGGACAGGCCATCCATAAAGTCAGCAACGATATGCACCAGTTCACAGACTTAAATCACTTCTCTTCCTCTGGTCGGGTTCTGGTCAACTCAATGTGGGCTGTTTCACTTAGCCTCACCAAGGTAGCCATTGGTTGCCTTCTCTTTACACCAAGGTCCCAATAAATTCTCAACATGCCTAGCTCTCTGATGCTAGGTCATGAACTTCAGACCAGTTAACCCGCTCTCAGCTCCTCTTTCCTGTGAACCAAGTTCCCGGGTGTCCTTGGCCAAAGTCAACCTGGCTTTTTGTTGCCGCATTTCTCCTGCTTTCACCGACAAGCAGTAAATCTGGGTGGTCACCTAACAAGCATTTCAGCCTGCCACAAGTTTCCTTTAACATTCAGACCCAGAGAGGAGTTATCTTCATGGTTCCAGATTCCTTCGCTTCTGAAGATAATCACTAGTCAGGATTTTCCAAGGAAATAGACTCTATCCTTCTTTATGATTAGTCTGACCTTCTCTCAGACTACAAGTATCCTGAGTACTCCGAAAGACTGGGTGGGGCTCCTTTCGTCAGAGAAGTCTTTCCAGGTGTGGCCTAACCCCATCTAAGCACAAGGTGGGGTTAATCTCTTCAGAGATATCTTTGATGCTAAGTCCTAAACCCTCTAGAGGCCAATGCTTGGCTTGAAGTAACTGGATTTGCAAACTCTTTCATACTCCCCAATAAACATGTCTATACATTCTTATATTTACAATAACAAGCATAAGAAATAAGTATAAACAGCATAGTCAGAAATCAAACTTAGTTCTTAAAACAGTCAAGGTCAATACTTATTAAGCTTATTTATATCTTAATTTAAACTACCATTTACACAAAAACCTTGAATTAGGTCTCTGAAAGCATCAAAACAGATCCCTACTTTCGGACAGGCATTCTGACCTTCTTAACCATTCTCCTTGAGCAGAATAAGTTCTGAGACATTTAAAAGGCAGTTTTTACCCCTGAGCTCAAGACATAAATTAACAGTATTCATTTTATATAGAAATAACCAAAGACAGCATCCAAACAAAAGAATCACAACTTTAACTGCCCATATTGTTTCCAGAAAATAACTCAGTAAACTGCAAGGACATATCTGACTTCTGGCTAGCTAAAGAAGTAACAATACCACGAGGCACAAATCAAACATACATATACTTTCCATCTTTATGATTTGTTCCTCTAGTACCCCACTCCTAAGGTACCATAATATGTCGGTCTGGGTAGGCTAGAGGAACAAATTTCATAGACACGCATGTAGATGTAAGGAAAGGGTTTATATACCAAAGGAATGTGACACTAAGAAGGCATCCCAATCCAGTCCAGTACAAAGTCATAAGTCTGATATTAACCCATATGCCCGAAATCAGTCTATAAAGTCTCCTTCCGACTCACAAAATCACAGGTCAGTGGATACAGAACCCCGGCAGGGGTCTCCACATGGCTCCTCGCTTCCAGGGCTCAGGGTCCATCAACAGCAAATCAACTCATCCCTGGCAGAGGTCTCCTTGTGGCTGTCCCAGCTTCAGAGATCTGGCTCAATCAGGGCAAAGCTGTGTGGTCTCTGCCGGCTCCTCCAGGTTCTCAGATGCTGCCGTCTTGTCTGTGATTAATTGTCTCTGAGATTAACTCCCAACAACTGGGGAAGATAGCGTCTCATCTTAATGAGAGAAATGTTGTGAGATTTCCCAGAAGTCTGAGGAGAAAGCCATGCCCACATAGAGGCCTCATTGGCTACTCAATGGCTATCTCCAGATTAACAGACTAGACTCCACCCCAACATTTCAATCATAAAATTAACATAAGCACATGGCTACCACACTATATCACCGGTATTTTCAAATACCAGGAAGGTAACCCAAGTGAAGAATTTTTAGTCAGCTCCCAGCCTATGGACAGACTAATAAGTTTCCCACTTTAGAGGAATTAGCCACTGACAACCTTAGGGATGGATCAAAACATTGTCAAGTACTAAAAATTTTTATGATATTTTAATGAAAAGATCAGCAGAACATTGACAGATACAATGCCCCATGATGAGCCCTAAAAATCGGAAGATACTCAAAATATAACAGAGAGTTTCCTTCCTCAAATTAGAGTTGAGCATAATGATGTGAATGAAGCAAAACCTGCAGGATTAAAGTCTTTGAGACCTTCCTTTGCTGACAGTGCCTGACACTGGGTGAGAAGAAACAGCTACAAGTACCTATAAATCATTAGAACTTGGGTTGCATGATCCATGATTGTATGAAGGTTGGAAATCTTCAAGAATGAATGTAGGACAATGATTAATAGCCTAGGCATGAGACAGCTTCGGTGGACTGATATTGGCCCGTTGGAATCAGAAAATCATATTGTTTATTATTCTGAAAATGGCAGTTTCATTATCACAAAGAAGATTTCAAAATCTATCTTTAAGTACAATGCTGTCTGTGCTAGGGTAATATCTCTCTGCATACAAAGAAATCCTGTCAATATAAATTTTAATTAAATTTATGCACCAATCACTAAAAGTTGGGCTGTTAATACTGAAGAATTTTACCAACATCTTCAGTCTGATATTGAACAAACATGCAATCAAGAAGCATTGATAATTATTGACAACTGGAATACTGAGGATGGAAATAATGAAGAAGGAACAGTAGTTGGAAAATATGGATTGGTCATTGAAATGAAGATGGGCATCACATGATAAAATTTTGCAGGACTAACAACTTCTTTATTGCGAATAGCCCTTTTCAGCAACATAAAAGGTTTGACGTATATACACTTGGACTTCTCCAGATGGAATACATAGAAATTGAATTGACTACATCTGTGGAAAGAAATAATGGACAAGTTCAGTATCAGGTCAGGAATCAAGTCTGGAACAGATCATCAGTTGCTCATATGCAAGTTCAGATTGAAAAAAAAAATTTTAAGCCCACAAGAGTAAAAATATAACCTTGAATAAATCCCATCTGAATTTTCAGAACATCTCAAGAACCGATTTGACACAATGAACACAAAAGATAGAAGACTTAGTGACTATGGGATGACATCAAAAATATTATACCTAAATGAGAGAGATTAAAAAAGCAGACAAAGCGTGGCTGAGACCTGGTGGCGTAAGTGGTTGAGTGTGGGACTGCGACCTGCTGACTTGGTGGTTCAAATCCAGTGGCTGCTCTCAGGAGCAGCGCTGGGTAGCTCCCATGACCACCAGAGGACAGTGATGCCCCCACCAAAAAAAAAAAAAGAAGACAAAGCAAAATATTATAATGCAATGTGCAAAGACCTAGAGTTAGAAAACAAAACAGAAGAACAAATTAAGCACATCTTAAGCTTACAGAACTAAAGAAAAAATTCAAGCCTTGAGTTACAATATTGAAAAATTCTATGGGGAAAATATTGAATGATTCAAGAAGCATGGAAAGAAGATGGAACGAATACAGAGTTACTGTATACTGAATACAGAGTTACTGTACCAAAAAGCACTAGTTTGAAGGGGGATGTTGTACAGTGTAAGATATGACAAAATAATAATAATTGTGTTAGATCAGGTAGACTAGAGATCAAATTCATAAACACACATATGCATATAAGGAAGAGGTTCATACATAAGAGGAATGGAACATTGAAACAGCATCCCAACCCAGTCCAGTCCAAGTCCATAAGTCTGATATTAGCCCATATGTCTGATAACAATCTATAAAGTCTTCTTCAGACTCACAAAGCACATGTAACGACACCAGGATAATCACAGACCAGTGGGTGCAGTCTTGTGTATCCAGTGGCAGTAGAAGCATTTCAGCACTGGCAGGAGTCTCCACGTGGTTTCTCCAGCCCCAGAGGTCTGGTTCCATCAGGGTAAACCCATGTTCCTTCTCCTCTGTCTCCTCCAGCTTCCAGGATTCAGGGTCTATCAGCATGCTGCTATCTTCTTTTGTCACTAGAGTGTCTCCAAGAGACTCAACCTTGTGTTTTGTCAGTAGTGCATCTCTGAGGGAATTAGTCTTAAGTCTCTCACCTCCAATGGGAAATACTGCAAGATTTTCCAGAATTCTTAGGAGAAAGCCATGTCCACACAGAGGTCTCATGAACTATCTCATGAACTTGACAGGCTAGGCTCCACCTCTTCACTCCCAATCACGAAACTGGCACCAAAGTACATGACTGCCACAATAATTTATAAATTATCAAGAGTTCATAAGGGAGGGGAAAGTGGGGAGAGAGGAGCAAAAATGAGGAGCTGATACCAAGGGCTCAAGTAGAAAGCAAATGTTTTAAGAATGATGAGGGCAACAAATGTATGAATGTGCTTGACACAATGGATGGATGGATGGATGGCTAGAGATAAAAGTTGTGCATGTCCCCAATAAAATGATTTGAAAAGAAAAAGGACTAGAAAAAGGACATTCAATCATTTCAAGAGAACAAATAGTCTGCAAGGAGGACGCCCAAGGGAAACTGAAGTCATAACTTAAAAAAACAACCCCAGCAATTGATGGAATACTGAATCAAATGATTCAATAAGTTGATGAAACATTGGAATTAACCACTCATCGATACTAAGAAATGCAGAAGACAGGTGTTTGGCCAATGACTGGTAGAGATCTATACTTGTACACATTCCAAAGAAGATGACATGATAGAAGGCACAAATTATGGAACAATATCACTGATATCGCATGCAAGCTAAATTTTGCTGAAGATAATCCAAGAATGGTTGTAGCAGTTCATTGACAGGGAGCTTTCAGTGGTTCCGGCTGGCTTCAGAAGGGAATGTGGGAAAAATGGGGTTTATGACTACTGCCAGATGGATCTTGACTGGAAGCAGAGACTATCAGAAAGATGTTTACTTGTGTTCTAATCACTATGCCAAGTCATAGTTGACTGCGTGGATCCCAGCAATTCATGGAGAGCTTTGAGACCAATGGGAATCCCAGAACACTTAATTGTGCTCATGTGGAACCTGTACATGAATCAAGATGTAGTGTGCAATCAGAACAAAGGAAATACTGCATGGTTTGAAATCAGGAAAGGTGTGTCTGTATGCTGAGCAAATAAACACAGAAATTGGATTGTATGAAGAAGAACATGGCATCAGGACTAGAAGAAAACTTATGAACAACTGGGATATGTAAATAACAAAACCTTGCTTGCTGAAAGTGAAGAAGACTTGAAGCCCTTGCTGATGAAGATAAAAGATTTCAGCCTTCAGTGTGGATAAGAACTCAACGTAAAGAAGACCAAGATCTTCACCACTGGACCAAAAGGTACTCCCATGATAAACAGAGACAAGATTGAATCTGCCAAAGATTTTATCTTCTTGGATCCACAATCAGTAGTCTGGAGAGCAGCAGTCAAGAGATCAAAAGACATGGTGCAGGAGGTGAATCTGCTGCCCAAGACCCTTTTAAAGGGTTGACAGGCAAAAATGTTGCTTTGGGATTCAGATGCTTGTGACATAAGCCATGACATTTTGTTTTATTCTTTAAATCACTTTATTGGGGACTTTTACAACTCTTATCATAATCTACTCATTCATCCATTGTATCAAGCACATTTGTACATTTGTTGCCATCATCCTTTTCAAAACATTTTCATTCAACTTGAGCCCTTAGTATCAGCTTCTCATTTTTCCCCTCCCTCCTGCCCTCATGATACCTTTATAATTTTATAAACTATTATCACTTTCATGTCTTACATTGACTAATGTCTCCTTTCACCCACTTTTCTGCTGTCTGTCCCCCTGGGAGAGTGTTATGTGTAGATCATTGTGATCTGCTCTCTCTTCCTCCTCCCACCTTCCTCTTCCCCTCCTGACATTGCTACTCTCAACATCGGTCCTGAGGGGTCTATCTGTCCTGGTTTCCCTGTGTTTTCCGCTCTTATCTGTACCTAAGACATACTCTGGTCTAGACAGAAGCCATGGTATCTTCAATCGCTTCATCTGCATTTGAAAACTGGACAGTGAATAAAGAAGACTGAAGAAGAATGGATGCATATGAATCATAGTTCTGGTAAAGAATATTGAAAGTACCATGGTCAGCCAAATGAACCAACAATTCTTGGAAGAAGTACAGCCTGAAGCTCCTTAGAAGCAAGGATGATAAAGCTTCATCTTACCTGTATGTTGGAAGGCAAGTCCCTGGAAAAGGACATCATGTTTGGTACAGCAGAGGGTCAGCCAAAAAGAGAAAGATCCTCAGCAAGATGGATTGACCCAGTGGCTGAAACAATGGACTCAAACATAGGAATCATTGGGGGATGGCACAGGCCCTTGCAGTGATTCATTCTGTTGTATATAGAACACTATGAGACAGAAATCACCCACTGGACAACACCTGACAATATGTATCAGTGGACATGCAAACCTTGGGGTTTATTAACAATATTTTTTAAAAATCCTACCTCTGTCTTGGGGCTGGAAACATTACATATAAACTTACCAGAAGGAAGAGTTCAAAGACAGTGGTCTTTTTCTAGATTTGGTAATGATCCCACTTCTGAAAATTTCTGGATCACTTGGATGATTTCTGGATATGGGGATGGTGTATGTAGTCTTAGAATTAATGGAAGTCACTAGTATGGGCCTTTTCTTATTTGTATTCCTGTACTTCACGATGGTGTTGCACTGATTCTCAAATATGCCTCTGGATTTGGCAAGGTGGTTAAGTCTTGGGTCCATGCTTTCAAGCAACTAAAACCCTGGTTTGATTCAGAAAAAACTCCAACTAATTATTTCACTATAAATTTTTTTGACAACTTCTCTCCTTTCCCGTCCTCATTCTGTCTTTCTTCTTCAGCATTTCTTTCCTCTTCAAAATTCATTAAGTCCTGATCTGTCAATTTCTCTTCTTCATGATCTATGAGGTGTTCCACATCAGCGATAATAGGTTCCAAATTCAGCGTTCTTTCCATACAGACAGTTTTTCCACTGATCTCTTCCATCATCACATTATCCTCATCAAAGGCTTGATGTGTGGTCACATAACTCAGCAATTTTCCTCATATCCCCTGTATGCATTTTCCCATAACTTCCTCCTGGGAAGATACAATTTTCCATTCAGGATATACTGAGGAATACTTTAATACTTTCAGAACCCAACTAATGTCACTGTGTTAGGCTGCATTGTCTAGAGAAGCAAAAACAGTTATATATATATATGTATATATAAACATATATATTTATACATATATAAACTTTCTATCAAGAAGTGATTCTATATAAAGGAGTCCCAACCCATTTCTACCAAAGTCCATGTGTCTAATGCTCGCTGGATCCCTCTTCAGATTCCTATCGCTTGCTGTAGGTCAATGATGCAGAAAGGTGAAGTGAGATGCAGGGAAATCACAGGCTGGTGGGTGCAATCACATGGACCCAAGGTAAGTGGGAACACAACAGGGCATTGACAGCTCTCTGGGACAGCTTTTTAGGTGGGTGGGCCAACTGGGGTCACCTCCGGAGGCAGACACCGAATCCTAGTTAACAGGGAGGGCAAGTGGGGAGGGAGAATTTCCTCACGCCTTTCTTATAAAAAGGACACACTTCCAGGAAGGCATCCTCAGTCTACCCGATTGATAGGTTGAATTCCACCTTTACACTTTCACACAGGTGCAAGTTTTCATAAATCCTAACTGCCACATTTAGTCTACCTCCATCTTTTGGTGTGTACAGATGTAGTCGGTAGGTCCTGTGCCATGAAGGTGGTAACTGCACCTTCTTCCATAGGTTGAATCACAGATGTCAAATTGGGAGATACATACAAGCACAACTCTTTTTTTAGCACAACCCTTGCTTATCTTGATTTAGATCATCTGCTTGAGAAGAATGCCCATGGGTGTTATCAAGTAGTAGGCCAATCTTGAAAAGAATGCTCTTTCAAAGCTAGTAGGTGTGGTCTTCGGGGAAGAAATAATTTAGGAACCAGTCTTTGGATATCCCAATTGTCTTCCAGACCTTTGAGTTACATCTGCAATAGATCAGCAGCTTATTCTTGTCAGTGTTTTTGAATGCTCAGAGGTTTTCAGAATGATAAACAAGAAAAGGTTTTAATTAAATTCAACAGCATTTCTTCCAAGCAGCAGTGATTGATTCTGTCTTTATCTGCCTTAAAAGCAGGTGTCAACATCACCTCTTTGTTGAAGGAACAGACAGCCATAAATGCTTCATCACTCAAATATGTCCAGGGTTACCTGGAGTCTTCTCTTTGGCACATTTAAATATAGATGACATATTGGGGCATCACATCTTTTTAACGTCCTCTCTTTCTCTGTTTATTTACTCAATTCTTTGCCCCCCCACACACACACACATGCCTAGTAACCACTAATCTTTTGACTCAATGAATTGACCCAATTCAGATGCTTATTATTTAAATATGTATACTGAGCAAATAATAAGGGAAGCTGGATTACATGAAGAAAAATACAGCATCAGGATTAGGTTGCTTATTAGCAACCTTGTAGATGTAGATGACACAAATTTGCTTGCTGGGAGTGAGGAAGACTTAAAGCTCTCACTAATCAAGTATTTCAGCCTTCGTTATGAATGTAAAAAAAGTCCAACTCCTCACAACTGGATCAATAGTTGACATCATGGTAAGTGGAGAAGACAGAAATTGTCACGGATTTCATCTTGCTTGGATCCAAAGCATACAGAAATTATAAAAAATATATAACTAACATCATAATCAAGCAAAATTTTGAAGAAAATAAGTTTAACATAGTTGCAGTATTACATGGACAGGGAGCTACTTGGAATTCAAGCAGGATTTAGAAAAGGGTGTGCTGATATCAGATGGATCGTGGCAGAAAGCAGAAAACTGTAGAAATGTATTTACTTGTGCTTCATTAAGGATACAAAGGCATTTGAATCTATGTAACACAACAAAATATGGCTAGAATTAGCAAGAGTAGGGATTCAAGAATTTTTAAAAGTCATTTTATTGGGGGCTTTTACAACTCTTATCACAATCCATACATACAACCATAGAGATCAGCACATTTGTACATATGCTGCCATCATCATTTTCAAAATATTTTCTTTCAATTTGAGCCCTTGCTATAAACTCCTCATTTCCTCCCCCCACACTCCCACCATGAACCTTGGATAATTTATAATTTATTATTATTTTCAAATCTTACTCTGAATGCTGTCTCCCTTCACCCAGTTTTCTGTTGTTCATCTCTCTGGGAGAAGATTATATGTTGATCATTGTAACTGGTTGCCCCTTTCTCCCCTCACCTTCTCCTTACCCTCCTGGTCTTGCTACTCTCATAATTGGTCTCACTATGGTCTGTTCTGGATTCCCTGTGCTATGAGTTCTTGTCTGCAGCAGAGTACATACTGTAATCTAGGCAGATTTGTACGGTAGAATTGAGGTCATGATAGTGGGGGGTAGGGCATTAAAAGAACTAGAGAAAGTTGAATGTTTCATCTGTGCTCTACTGCACCCTGATTTGTCTATTCTCTTCTTTGTGATGCTTTTTTAAGGGGATGTCCAATTATCTACAGAGAGACTTTGAGTCTGCACTCCATCCTCCCCCTCATTCACATTGATATGTTTTCTTTGTCCTGGGTCTTTGATGCCTGATACCTGATCCAATCGACATCTTATGATCACACAGGCTGGTGTGCTACTTTCATGCGGGCTTTGTTGCTTCTAAGCTAGTTGGTCACTTGCTTATCTTTAAGTTTTTAAGATCCCAGATGCTATATCTTATGAGAGCCAGGCACCATCAGCTTTCTTCACCATATTTGCTTATGCATCCATTTTGTCTTCAGCAATTGTGCCAGGAAGGTGAGCATCACAGAAGGCATCACAGATTAATAAAACAAAGTGTTCTTGCATTGATGGAATACTTGAGCTAAGACCCAACGTCCATCTACTGCCTTAACACATAACATATAAATATATGTACATAAATCTATTTCCCTATCATTATATAAATATATTTACACATATAGCTGGCAACATATGTACAGATGTCCTGGGCACTATAGTTGTATGTATGGATTGTGATAAGAGTTGTAAGAGTCCATTTGCTACCTTAACACGTAACATATAAATTTATGTACATAAATTTATTTCCCTATCATTATATATAAATATATTTTCACATGTACATGCCTCTATTTAGACCTCTATAAATGTTCTTTGCCTCCCAGTTCTTTTCTTTATTTCCTTTTATTTTCCTCTAGGATTCAAGAACATTTACTTGTCCATGGGGAGCTTGTACATACACCAAGAGGCAGTCATTAGAGCAGAACAAAGAGATATTGCATAGTTTAAAATCAGAAATTCAGGTTGTGACTCTCACTACAGTTTTTCAATCTGCATGCTGAGCAAATAGCTCAAGAAGTTGAACTACATGAAGAAGTATTTGACATCAGGCTTGGAGGAAGACCCATTAACAACCTATGCTATGCAGATACCATAACATTGTTGGCTGAAAATGAAGAGGATGTGAAACATTTGCCAATGAGGGGCAAAGACCACAGCCAACAGTGTGAATTATACTTCCATCTAATGAAAGCAGAAAAAGCCCTGTTAGCATAGTGGTTACGTATTTAGGCCATGATCTGCAGGATTGGCACTTTGAAACCACTCGCCACTCTGGAAGAAAGTCTGAATTTTCTACTCCTGTAAAGAATTTTAGTTTTAGAAACTCAACATTTACATCTACTGGATGGCAGTGAGTTGCGGGGAAAAAAGCAAAAATATTAAGGATTTCATATTAAATCCAAAATCATCACCTACGAAAGCAAAAGGCAAGAAATCATATGATGTGTTCTATTGAGCAGAGTTGCAGAAGAAACAACAAAACCTTCTTTAAAGCCTTAAAGATTAAATATGTCACTTTGAGGACTAGTGTGTCCATTACTCATGTCAAGCTTTTTTAAATCTCCTCATATGCCTGAGAATTCTGGATAATGAATAAGAAAGAACAGAGAAGAGTTGGTGCATTTGAATTATGATGTGGGAGAATCATGTGAAATAGACTGTGCACTGCCAGAAGCAACCATGGTGGTCCAGTGGTTATGAGTTAGGCTGTGATTTGAAAGCTCAGCACTTTAAAACTACCTGATAAAGATTGGACTTTATCCTCTTGTAAAGAATGACATTCTCATAATCTCACAGGGGCCATTGTACCCTGTCCTATAGGCTCACCATGTATCATCATTGATTCACTGATCGGGGGTGAGCCAGAAGTATGGACTTGAACTCTGTCTTGAAAGAACCCCAGCCAGAATGCTCTTTAGAAATAAAGAAGTCAATGTTTCAAACCTCTCAGGTAGTTTGGACACATTATCAGGAGAGATAAGTCCCGAGGGAAGGACACCATGCATGGTAGAGGGCTGGTACCCATTCCAAAGAGAGTTGACCCAATTAAATGTGTGAATTATTGAACAGTATCATAAATATATTTTGTTGGAGGCAATTCAAAAGCAATGGCTGCAGCACATTGACAGGGAGTTGCCAGACATTCAAGCCCACTTCAGAAGAGAATGTGCCAAGAGTGATCCATCCATCAGATGGCTCTTGGCTGAAAGCAAAGAATACCACAAAGATGTTCACTTGCATTTTATTGACTATGCAAAGATATTTGACTGTATGGGTCATAACAAACTATGGATAACATTTAGGAGAATGAGAGTTCCAGAACACTTCATTGTGCTCATGTGGAACATTTACATAGACATTGCTCAGAGGTGGAATGTGGGCCTGGGGTCCATGTAGAGTCTGAGAAATCAATACCAGCTAACATCACAGGCCTCACCAAAGAAAAATCCCAGTCATCATATTAGGGCGAGTTAATTTACAGGCTGGCCAATACGGACCATGAATGATGTTATACATATTCAAGTGTTCTTTGTCCAAGAAAAGATTCCTCATCCCTGACATAGACCAAGAAGAAGTCATTTGAACAGAGTAAAGTACTACTGTGTACTTTAAAATCAGGAAAGGTGCACATCAGAATTGTATTATTTTACTATACTGTATTCCACCATATTCAATCTTTTTGCTGAGTACATAATCCAAGAAGTTGGATTATATGAAAAATGACACCATATCAGGACTGGGGGAAGGCTTATGAACAGCTTGTATACACAGATGAGGCACCTTTGTTGACTGAAATGGAGGAGGACTTGAAGCAATCACTAATGAAGATCATCTTTCAATCAGTAATCTAAGGTACTCACAATTGGACCAATAGATGATGTCACGATAAACAGAAAGACAACTGAATTTATCAAGGGTTTAATTTTGCTAGATTCATATGCAGTGTTCCTGGAAGAAGCAGTTAAGAAGTCAACTGATCATTGCATTGGGGGAATCTGCTGCACAAGATCTCTATAAAGTGTTGAAAATCAAGAATATCTTCTTGAAAACAAAAATGCACCTTGCCCATGTATAGTATTTTCAGTAGCCTCATATCCATGTGAAAGTTGGACTATTAGACAAGGGAATACAGAAAAATTGATGCATTTGAATTATGATGTTGGCAATGAATATTGAAAGCCAGAAGGACAAATAAATCTGCAGCAAGAAGTACAAGTAGAATGCTCTTTATCAGAAAGGATCAGTCCCCGGAAAAGAACCTCATCCTTGGTAGAGAATCAGCCAAAAAGATGGGTCGACCCGGTGGCTGAACAATGGGCTCCAATCAAACCTACCAGCAGTGTTTTACTCTTTTGTCCTTGGTGTGGCTGTGGGTCGAAACGGACTCCATGTCACCTAACAGCAAGAAAACATATTCATTTTCTTGGTGAATATAACATACTTTGATTATATACTCGTCTCTTGTTGGACATTGGTTTGTTTCCACCTTTTTGACTGCTGTGTACCATGCTAAATGAAGAGTGATGTACAAGTATCTGAATTCATTCGTCTAGGTCTCTTGGGTATATACCCAGGAGTAGAATTGTTGTGTCCTGTGGTAGTTCGTAAATAGTCTTGGAGTGTAGTGCTTGTGCATTGGGCGGCTAACCACAAAGTCAACAATTCAAAACCTCCAACTGCTCTGAAGGAGAAAGACCAGGCTTTCTATTCCCACCAAGGGGTATAGTCTCAGAAACCCACAGTGACAGTTGTACCCTGTCCGGTTTGAAAGTCATTCCTATGAGGAGTCTTGGTGGCCGTTTGAAACCACTAGCAGCTCTGAGGGAGAGAGATAAGGCTCTCTACTCTGGTAAACAATTGCAGCCGTGGAAACTGAAAGGGGTAGTTCTTCTCTGGAGTCAGTCTTAACTTGATAGCAGTGAGTTTTTCAGAAGGTAGTTCTATATTTCCATATTTGTGGAACTACCCGGCCAGACCATAGCAGCTGGACCATCTTACAAGCTGCCTAGCCGTCTCTGAGTGTTCACTTTCCTTCACATCATGAACAACACCTGTCGTTCTTCTCCATCGTAGCCGTCCTGGTGAATCTGAAGTCCAAGCTACAATAAGCTACTTCCAGCAGTCTCTAGCTTTACTGGAAGGGCTTTTGACAAGCGCATGGTGCTGAGTCCTGGTAGCCGTGGTATTAAGGAAAAGCAACAAAGAAGTGAAGTCTGGCAGTTCCCAAAGAAAACGGGGAGGAGAGGAAAAGAAAGAAAGGAAGGACAGAAAGGGCCCTTTTGGCCCAAAGCTGGCAGTTCTTGGGAGCAAAAACACACATCACATGAGCAGGCACACAGGCCCAAGACCCTGCTTGTTTTTCAGCTTACACCTATCTAGAGCAACTGCTAGTCAGCCCTGCATTGCTGACACGTGTCCGAAAATTCTATGCTCTCCTCTAGCCAAGTTCAGGAGTTGTACACCCCTTTCCAATGACTATGTCTCTGCAGCCAAAATGACAAGTGGGAGAAAAACACGCCCCACCCTCAAGCCCAGGGCGATGTTTAATACAGGAGATGTGCTCCATCTACTGGCGTTAACGATGACCACCAAGATACACAGAAAGACCATGGTACAGGCTCCAAAGACACAGAAACGGCACAGATTTTAAGCTGGAAGTCTGGTTAGTTGGTTAAAAGGGACTCTTTGTTGGTTCATTTGTGTTGTTTTGCTCATTTCTTTAAACACAGAGAAGGAACGAAGAAAGGCTTCACATTAACAAGCACAGCAAGTGTGAAGGGAAAAGAGTGGCTAGAGATCCCAGGGGAGGAGATGCGTAGAAAACAGAGAAGGAAGTGTCAAAATTGCAAAACCACAGGAAACAAGTTATTTGCTCCTCATTGTAACATAGACTCTTAAACAACAGGATCCCCTGCCCCCCAATCTGGAGATAAGATACTGCATGTTGTCCTATTTGAGAGCCGTCTTTGAAGTTATTATCAGGACATATTTTGTTTGTTTGTTTGTGTGTGTGTGTGTGTGTGTGTGTGGCATCACTGCCCTGGTGGGAGTAGGAAGCCCAGCCTTGCTCCTGGAGAGCTGCTGCTGGATTTGAACCATCAACCCTGTGGGCCGCAGTCCCGCACACAACCACTACACCACCGGGGCTCAGCCATCAGGACATATTTTGTGAGGATTCTATCCACATTGACACCTTTCACTTGGATCAGGTCAGGGCTTCCTATGGAATCATTATACATTTTCTCATTGTCTGAGGGCATCCAGACAATAGTGCTGACTCTGGACATTTGCAGTGAGTTGGAAAAGACAGGAGGGTTTGAGGCATGACCATCCCTTCTGTGCCTTTTGCACATACACTCGGTCTCTAATGACAACAGCTGTTCTTGACAGGGTCTGCAACTCTTTCCAGTCATGATTCTTAGGTTTTTCAAGAGTCTGATACTTCCCCTCCCATTCCCCTCAAGCATAGCAATGTGTTTTCTGAGGTATCGATGAATATTTGACCAGCAGTTCTCATTTCATGGGCATTAACAGTATGAGTCCGCCGTGTGTTCTAGAGGGAGGTCTTCCACTTCTCATAACAGCAAACTCACTACCACCCAGTCACTGTTGAGCCTATAGGCCAGGGTAGAGTTGCCCCTATGGGTTTTGGAGACTGACTCTGGACAGGAGTGGAAAGTTCTGTTTTTCTCCCCCTTGGAGCTGGCTAGTGCTTTGAACTGCTCACCTTGCAGCAGCCCAGCGTGTAACCACTATGCCACCAAGGGTTCTCCCACTTCTCATAGGCTTGCCTTAGTCATTGGTTCTGTAGCTATGGGGGATAAAAAAGAAAAGAAATTGCACTTATTAAGTATCTACCAGGATCGAAGCTTAGTATTTCCTAAACCAAAAACCCAAACAAACAAACAAAAAGCAAGTTCCTATCATGTGGATTCTGATTCCTGGTGACCCCAGGTGTGCCAGGAAGTTTTCAGTGAGTGATTTGGGGGAAGTAAATCCCCAGCCTTTTTTTTTTTCATGTATAAGGAAGTACCTTATGTCAAGAAGAAATCTTAAATCAAGAAAGTATCTGAGCCCAGTCCGGCACAAGTCCATGGATCCACTGCTAGTCGGACTCATACTTCTTTGGACTCATCAAGCTAAAGACTGATTCCACAGGAAGGTGCAACAGGATGCAAACAGATCACAGACTAGTGGGTGCAAATTCAAGTGCATTCAAGGTCGCTGGGAATATGGCAGTGTGCTGACCGCTTTCCAGGTGCGCTGCCCACCCAGGGCCGCCCTTGCAGGCAGATGCACAGTGCTCAAGGCCAGAGACAGAGGCTCAGATCTTTGATAAGAGCAGCCCAGGGTGGACTCTAACCTCTCCACCCTATGGGTAGCCTTGGAGCACGATCACTGTTTACACCATCCAAGGGTTCCTTGGCTGGTCATTTAACCTTCACATCAGTCCTAGGGGGAAGATGTATTATTCTTCTTTATGCAGATGTCAAATAAAGGTTGAGAGAAGTTAAGTAACTGTTCCAGCCTATGAATTAGGGAAGCTGGCATTCTGCTAAAGGACTTGAGACATGCAGGCTTTCTACTTCAGCATGAAAATGCACCTGACTAGGACACCCACAGCCTCGTACAGGCCACTGTTTCCCCAGGGTGGGGCTGACGCCACCTGCACCTGGAACTCTTGGGGCTGCCTGTTAACAATGCAGTTCTTTGGACCTCAGCTGCCTAACTGTTGATCGAGTCCCTGCAATCTGCATGCTAGTAAGCGACAGGTCCACCTGCTGTAGAAGAAGGCAAAAAAAAAAAAAAAAAAAAGGAAAGCCTGAGATCCGGTGTATGGTTTTCAAGGTCACACTGTAAAAGTGAATGTTTCTATTTTGACAAGTCAAGGTGCTGCAGGGTGGAGCCAGAATGTTATTGCTTGTTGTTGACAGAGAGGGTGAGTGTCATGGATTGAACTGTGTTCTCCCCCAGAAAAAATGTACTGTGAATCCTAACCCTGGTACCTATATATGTACCCCCATTTTGAAAATGCATTGTCTTTGTTATGTCAATAAGGCAGTATTAGGATGGCATGGGAACCCTGATGGCCTAGTGGATACAAACTGTTGTCATTCCAAATTTAGTCGCTCCTCCAGAGAATGACAGGACCTTTGACTCCTGGAAAGAGTGACAGTCTCAGAACCATACAGGCACTCTTCTACCCTGTCCTATAGGCTTGCTATCCGTCACAATTGACTCTTCATGTCAATGCCCTTTGAGAGATAAAAGAGCAACTTGAGAAAGATGAGCTGAATGATATAACTCTGCTGCACAAGACCTCTTTGGAGCACGGAAAAACAAGGATGTTACTTTGAGAACTAAGGTGCACCTGACCCACATCATGATATTTGCTTTCTTTCCCCCCTCCAACCTCCAATTATATATATTGAATATAATAAAATTCTATCTACAGAGTAATCAGGACATGCTACTTCAAAACATGATCCTTTTTTGCCAAGGTTTTGATAGGTTAGTCCCGAGAGTGCCGAAAGGCAGCTTGCTCTGAAAGAAATAGAGAAATATCCAAAGTCTTAAAAGCTTTCAAGTAGCCCCCTAAAATATAACTGCTGATCTCTTACCATCTGGAGAAAAGAAGGTTAAGGAGAAGCAAAGATGAAAGTAAACTATCCATCCAAAGGACTAATGGACTACATGTACCTCAGTGTCTACTATCCAGAAACCAGAGCGAGATGGTGCCTAGTTACCTCCAGCACCTCTGACCTACATCCTGAGAGGGCCTGCATAGCACGAGGGAAACTGCCGGACAAAGCCCACATTCAGGCTGGCGGGTCTGATAAGGACCTGGCAGAACTGGTTCAACAACACCTTTCAATTTAAAAACTGGACTCACCCTTAGAGATCACCTGGCAGCCAAAAAACAAACAAACAACAAAAAAAACCCTTCAAACTCACAGTCATTGGAGTTGAGGCCAACTCCTAGCGACCTTAAAAGACAGTGTAGAACTGCTTCCGTGAGTGTCCCGGGCCATAATTCTTTATGGAAACACATAGCCTCACCCTCCTCCGGAGAAGCAGCTGGGGGCTTTGACTGCTGAGACTGCAGTTGTTAGTTATAAGCCCTCTGTTTGCTTAGCCACTCTCCCACCAGGGCTCTTCATAGCTGAGTGATAAGCAGTGCTATTGGCTGGGGTGAGCATGCTCCTCAGAATAATCAACCATAAGGGATCAAAAGGACAGAATTTGCCCAAAAGCAAACTTCCGGATGCAGAAGGAACAGGAAGGCTGGGGAAATGGAAATGGGGTGGAAATGGAGAGAGTGTTCAACTCCTGATTGGATCACCACCAATGTCATCAAATGTGGTAGAAATAACTGAATGGAAAATGAACCTGCTTTGTCACTTTCACCTAAACCACAAGAAAAAGAAAGTAAATGGATGGTCTCACGCCCGGAGCTTGAATAGCTGCAGAAGAAGAAAACCTGCCAAGCCAGAGAAGTGGGCTGTTGGGAGGCTGCTTTGCACACTGGCACCGTGATGCGGCCATGGTTCTGGATCATCGTGTTCCAGTGATCGGACTCTAGTCTAGACACACCACAGGGATATCATTGGGATGAGCTGCTGGCTGGGCTAGAACAGAGAGCGACCTCAACCTGCTCATCCAACAGGGTCCCATGGCAGCCAAGGTTCAGTCCTTGAGAAAGTATGCACAAGATTCCAATAATGGATGGATTCTTCATGTGTCCGCCAAATGTTGCCACCTGCTGCCTGTAAGACCCCATCGCACATTGCTGCCTGCACTGAGCCATGGGGTTGACATTTTCCATGGCCTCCTAAGAATGTGAAAGTTGAACATTGAATACTGAAGAATAATTGATGCACTTGAACTGTGCTGCTAGGCAAGAGTATTGAAAGTATCATGGACTGCTAAAAGGACAAATAAACTTGTCTTGGAAGAAGTACGGCCAAAGTGCTCTTAATTTGGTGGGGGGAGGGCATCACTGCCCCCTGGTGGGAGTGGGAGGCCCAGCCTTGCTCCTGGAGAGCTGCTGCTCGATTTGAACCGCCAACCCTGTGGGCCACAGTCCCGCACTCAACCACTACGCCACTGGGACTCAACCTCAAAGTGCTCTTTAAAGGCACGGTTAGCAAGACTTTGTCTTACATACTTTGGACAAGCTGTGAGGAGAAACCAGTCCCAGGAGAATGGCATCATGTTTGGTAAAGTAAGAGCAGAGAATAAGAGGAAGACCTTTAAGGAGATGAACTGACACTGTGCTGCAACAATGGCGGGCTCAAGAATAGGAGCAATCATGAGGATGATGCAGGACCTGGCAATCTTTCATTTTGCTGAGTGCACGGTCGCTGGACGTCAGAACTGACTTGATGGCACTTAGCAACATAAATTGTTTCATGGTTGCTCTGGACCGAAGCACCTTCTGAAAGTGGCAAGAGGCTCAGATGAATTCAAAAGAAAACAAAAATCAGTTGCTATCAAGTCAACTCTGCTTCATGGAGACCTCATGTGTTTCAGAGTATAGCTGATATTTTGGAAGCAGATGACCAAGCTTTTCTTCTGGATCAATTCAACTATCCAGTGTACCCGTTAACGGCCAAGTGAGTTAACCATGTGCACCACCCAAGGTTTCCAAAAATGAAATGTTGTTGTCATTGTTGTGGGGTGTGGTCTACTCATTTCAGCCACGATATCTCATGTGGCAGAGGAGAACTTATCCATGAGAATTTCTGACTGTGATCTTTACAGAGGAGCCCTGGTGGCCTACGGGTTGCAAGTTAGAGTGCTAACTGCAAGATCAGTGCTTTGGACGCACGAGTTGCTCTGCTAGAGAAAGAGAAAGCTTTCTATTCCCATAAAGAGTGAAAGGGAACAGTTCTGCCCTGTCCTGTAGGGTCCCTATGAGTTAGCAGCGACTCGATGGCAATGAGCTTTGAGTTTGTAATCTTTAAGAAAGCATATCATCCTATCTGTGTCCTTTGGAACCATTGGGTGGGTTCAAAGTGCCAGCAGCCTTTAGTTAGCTGCAGAGTGCTTCACCATTGTGTTACTCACCAGGAATCCTAAAAAGTAAATAAACCCTCTCTATATGACTCACTTCCATTGTTTCCAGAGAGACCATTCAACAGCCTTTCTCAGAAAGACATATAACTTGTCAATCATAATCTCCTGGCTCCACAAAAGTGTACCTAATCCATTGTGCATATTCCCCTGTGCACGCATCCCACCTTGTGCTGCTGCCACCAAGATGAATGGCTTCATCAAGGGCAGCCATGGAGGCTTGTGACCTGTTGAGGCAGAAAAGCTTCCTGGGGGATCAGAGATACTCAAAGGCCCAAATCAAGCATCCTTATTTCCATGTGAAGCGTCACTCTGTCAAATATATGAAATAAATCTCTAGTGGTTAGCAGGGCCAGATTGTGCTACCCAGCCTCACCCGAGGACTCTTTATCCTGTGATGAAATTCCTTTGATAGGCAATTTCCAAGTGTGTTGCTTCCCTTGCTGAACATGTTCAGCAAGCAAAGGCTCATCATCTGGAGGCGGTATCTGAGGGGCCTCATTCAGCAGAAGTAGGTGCAAGTGTTTGCTGGCATATCTATATTCTACAATCCTTAAAGTCAGGATGAAACTAAGAATTTTTTAACTTCCTTCCCTTCCCCCAAGAGATTTGGAGACCGTGCCATGAATGAATACAGTCATTTTACCATTCACTTGACACACAGCAAATTGTAGTTCGCTTGGGGAGTAAGTGGCGTTTATGCAAGACTGGTATAGCACATTCAAATCACATACTCATTCTTCAACCCCACACACTTTATTTAATAGCTATGGTGCTATTGTTGGTTGAGGATAACCACACAGCCCATTTTCTTAAATCAGGTTCTAAGCTTCATTGAATCAAGGTGACATCGCAGAATGCCACCAGGTAACCCCCAAATTAGTTTCAGACTCCTTTGACTTATTAAATCAGAGGCTCAGAGACTTTCAAAAGTACTGAAGACTCTCAATACCTTTGAAAGAATCACTAACTTTATTATTGTTGAAGCAAAAATACAACAATTCAACAATTTCTACATGTACAATTCAGTGACCTTGATCACACTCTTCAACGTAGGCAACCATTGTCACCTTTTTGTTGCTTGACACATAAACACAAATTCACACTCTCCTAGCCTTTCAAGTTGCTATTTTTAACGTGATCCCACACACAGCTAGTTCTTTAAACGAGCACAATGCTCAAGGTAGACTGCCTTTTCTAATTAAGCTACACTATTATTTGGTTTATGGAGGCCTGGTCGCTTAGTGCTTACGCATTGGGCTGTGGGTGGCAGTTTAAAACCACAAGTTCTGAGAGAAAAAACTGGGCATTCCACTCCTGTACACAGTTTCAGTCTTGGAAACCCACAAGAGGTTGCTATGAGCCAGCGTTGACTCAATGGCTATGAGTGAATGAGTGGTTTAGGAGCTCTTGTGGTGTAGTGCTTAGGCATTAGCAGCTCGACGCCACCAGGTGTTTTTCAGAAGAAAGATGGGGCTTTGTATGCCTGTAAATGATTCCAGTCTCAGAATCTCACAATGACAGCTCTGCTTTGTCTTATAGGATCGCTGTGAGTCAACACTGACTAGATGGTAGTGAGTTTGGGGTTTGGTGTGAGTGTGTGCACTATTTTGTTTAAAGAAGGTTTTTCGGGAGATTTTTTGCTTTAGGACAATCATTTTGGTGATATATCCAGCCTCAGGGCTCTAAAAAGTCTGGATTCCATGAGACTTTGAAATTCTGTTGCATCAAATGCCTTGTTAAAAGCCTACAACATATGGGGACTCCAGGGCAGATGAACCCCTTGGGGCCAGTAGTAAGAGTAGAGCTACTGGATGGGTGGAGGGAAGGTGGGATAGAGAGGGGGAGCCAACTACAAGGATCTACACATAGCCTCCTACCGGGAGGACAGACATCGGAGGAGAGGGCAAGGGGAGGCATCGGGCAGTGTAAGATATGACAAAACAATAATAGTTTATGAAGTATTGGTGGGAGAAGGGGAGCAGGGGAAGGGAAGCAAGGATGGAGGGCAAAGGATGAGAAGCAGATATCAAATGATCAAGTGGAAAAGCATATATTTGGAGAATGATGACAACAGCAGGCACTTGAAGGTACTTGGCACAATATATGTATTTATGTATTGTGAAAAGCGATGTATGAGCCCCCTCAAAAATAATTGTTTTTAAAAAAGCCTACAACAAATCTCTGGATACTGTGGGACTATAAGATTCATTCAATGAAAATGATTACATAAAACTATCACCATTCAATCAATTCATATGAGTTCTGGAATCAGGATTTTATTGAAAATGCTCTCAGACCAGATCAGCTTCACTATCCTGCATGTAGTGAACAATAGTACTTCATTTGACACATCATAGATAATAATAACCAACTGGAGTCATGTAAGAAATATTTATGTGCCAGATACAATTCTGGTGGTGAAAGTGGTCTAGGTGTGAAATGATGAGTGAAACTCCATAAAAATGAATTAATAGCCATAGAGAATAAAGACAGCAGGAAATTATGTGAACGTAAGAATGGAGGAGAAAGATATGCAGATGATAGCTGAAGCTGTGAGGAGAGATGAGGTCTCCCAGGACACTGATAGAATAACAATCAATGATCTCCTAGAACAGAATTACAAGGAGTATGATACTTAAAGCACAGACCAAGAAAAAGACAACTAAGCAGTGGACAGAAGGATAGGAACAAAATCCTGTAGTAATCTCTATCACAAAACCAAAAGAAGAGAATGTTTTACCATTAAGAATGCTAAAACAGTTGGACTGAGCCCCGGTGGCGTAGTGGTTGAGTGTGAGACTGTGGCTCACGGGCTTGGAGGTTCAAATCCAGCAGCAGCTCTCCAGGAGCAAGGCCAGGTAGCTCCCACGACCAACAGAGGGCAGTGATGCTCCCCTCCCCCCCCAAAAAAA
Organism: Nesogale talazaci; assembly: GCA_004026705.1. Classification (NCBI taxonomy): domain Eukaryota; kingdom Metazoa; phylum Chordata; class Mammalia; order Afrosoricida; family Tenrecidae; genus Nesogale; species Nesogale talazaci. The sequence continues at coordinate 67,945 of PVJH01009020.1, forward strand.
AAAGAATGCTAAAACAGCAAGTCAAAAAGGAGCTGACTGGAGTCCATTGAATTTAACAATAAGAAATTTTGGGCAGAGAGTTTGTAAGGTGTGAAGAGAACAGAAGAGAGAGTGTAGAGGGTACAGAAGCCCATGTAATATGAGATGGAGAAAGTAAATATGGACAAATATTTAAGAAGTTGAACCCCCCGAGAAGTTGAACCTTGAAACAAGTGGGTGGGAAAGAGGGGGAAATTTACAAGAATATGGTCAGAGTGGACTGTGTGAGCATAAAATCTTACAAGTGATGTAGTTCTAAGAGTCACTGGATCCAGAGGAAGACTGTGGGAGTGAATGAGGCCAATGGAGTAGAGTGGAAACCAAAGTCAAAGACAAGATGAAGAACTTGAAAGAAATAGGGTGTTTCATTGTTTAGTTTGATGGTGAAATCCATAAAATTCTGATGGGACTGAGAGATAATGATAAGTCCTAACCAATGATATGCAGTAAACCACATGTAGTAAATCATACTTGACCTCTCTAGAGCAGGACTCAGACATGACTTCACCTTCCATTCTTCTTGGGTTGTTTTGTTTTTAATGTTCCACGTTTATTGAAAATATTACAGCATCATAGAAAGATTCGACTGGTTTCACATAGTGTTCTGAAATTCATTTCAACTGTAAGGTGAATGACCTACAGTTTGGACAAACTGCCAAAGTCCAAGAGCTGCCACAATTCCAGAGTGTCTGGATCTCCTTCAACAATCTCCTGATCCAGATCTGAGACCTCAGGAATAGAATGACCCTTCCCTCTCCTCCTGCAGTTGATGGAGATCCCTCTCCTAGGGCCTCTCTAAATCTGCTTCCTATGACACAGACTGCTATCTTGTGACAGAGGTTGATGTAAAAGTTGTTGAACAGGCCTGATGGCTGAGACAGCCTTCTTCATGGCTTTACTGTGAACATGGTTCATTGGGGTTGGTTCCTGGTAAAAGAGGCATCCTTCATTCTTCTTAACCCTTTTCTGACACCAACCTTTTCTCCCACGTCACTCTTATGCTGGGTTTCAATAATAACTAATTGCAGTGATCACACAGAATTCACTGATAATACAATTCTAGGAGTTTATTATGGGGATGTTAATAGGTTACCACAAGTCAAGATCAGTAACAGTGAGGATACGATCAGTGGTCCTATCATTACCTCTGTTCAATAAGCAGTTAAATCTGTCCGCTCTTCAGCCTCTGAGCCATGTAATCCCTTAGTCTCTGCCTTCAAGGACCAAGAAGCCACTCTGCCGTCCTGCCTAACTGTCCCATAAGATCAGCATTGCTCCTTTGTTCTGTCCCACAGTTTTCCTGAGTTGGTGTCTGGTCTCACCCTGGCTGCTTTGCTCTAAATCAAGTCTGCATGCCACACCCCTTGGTGCCTCTCGTCTCAACCTTCCACTTGAGAGGAACACAAGCCATAGAGGACTTAGCGCAGAGTCAGTTCTGGTAGAACTGAGAGAGAAGTGATTGAGAACATGGGGTATTTGACCATGGGATAAAAAACTATAGAGCAGTTGCTATCTAATTGATTCAATATGGTTTTAGTAAATTTTTTATTACTCGGGATATAATACATATAACATATCATTCCATATTTCATTCAACCATGACAAGTAGAATTGTACTTGAGTGTTCCATCATTCTTTTTCTGTATGGTCCTCTTCACCTCATTTTCCTTTTACATCATCACCATCACCTCTGCACCCACTACTCCTGGACTCCTTATTCTACTTGCAATCCCTGTAGTTTTGTCCATCGTGGGTTTCATATACTGAAAGACAGAAACACATATAACGCAGCTTCAAGAGTTTGACCTCCATTGACATAGCACCTCTGAGATGCTCTCTAAAACCAAATACAAACAAAAATCGAACAAAATAATACAAACCCAAAATATAGAAAATACCAGATCAGGTCCCACCTGCACTATAGGGGGATCTACTGACAATGTTTTAACTCTTCGAGTCAGATTCATGCCTTTGATCTTCTATACTTCTGTCTCCCAGGTAGTCTGTTTAGTGACCTCTTTCCTCCCATTCTTCACTTTTAGATAGGGGGAGTTCTCTAGAGGCTTATTTCCTATGAAGTTCTACAAATGAGTCATGGACTCCCACTGTCATCCATCACCTTTTGCACACTGGATTCTCATAATTTAGGCTACTTATCCCTCCTACAACTTCGGATTATATCGACTCCAATCCTTCGACGACTGATGAAGTCATGCTTCTTCCATTCCATATGGTTTTCGAGGGTTAATTCAGAAGTCAATGACCAGAGCTTTCTTATGTTTTCGGCTCTAAAAGACATCCAACTCAAATATACCTTAAGAAGAACATTTATTAAGTCTTGAAAGTGACAAAGACAATTCAGAGACACCGATACATCATCCAAATAAGGGAGGCCATCAGTATAAGGTTAAAGTGGCATCCGAGGGTTTGTTGAGATATGAAACTTTAAAAGGGGCATGAGAGGACAAAGGACACTATGTAGGATGTGAGGATGTAGTCAAATATGTTTGGATGTCTGAAAAGCAGAGAATCAGGAGGATACAGCAGCTAGCAGGGAAAGAGATCAAAAGAAGGGGAGCACAAGAGAAACAGAGGTAAAAGCTCAGAAAGGGTCCCATATAAGAAACAGCATCCTCGTTTTCCCAGGAAAGCAAGTTCCACCCCCTCAAAGCCAATTACCATGGCAGGAGAGTAAAGGCAGGGCACACACCACTGAGAGAAAAATTGCTGGAAAGCACTTTGCAAAAATAAAGAGTTATATAAAGGTCCAATAATAATAAATCACCTTGCCTGAGGTAGGAAAACCTTAAAATAGCCTGAAAAAATTCAAAATATGAAGAAGCAGAAGACAATGACAAGCAACTTCCTAAAGGTTTACCAGCTTGCTTGAAATTCCTCCTCCTCAACATTTCCAGCCAGGTTCTTTTAGAGAAGCCTGCATTTGGGTTTTCAGATGTAAATGGATTTAGCCAGGGTTTAAGCCAGTCACCTCCTCCCCATTTGCACCCCTGGGATTCCAGGGATCAGAACACAATCTCTGGGGTTGTGTGGAAGGGGGAGAGACTGCTCCCTGAATCTGGGATTTGCCTTTATAAAATATATTTATATATATGCATAGTATATACATTATGTATATTAGTATATATAATATGTATTAATGGTTCTGTGTTAGGTGAAGTATTTCTTTTTTCCCCTTTTGTTATTTAAAAAGAGAGAGAGATTGCAGAAAAAGTGGGGAAAGGGGGGCAAATAAACAACTTTATTTCAGGAGAAACAAAGAGAAAGAAAGCAAGTATTTTTGAATTCTCAGTACCAGAGTCCTGTTCTTTATATATCAGCGTGTTCCATTGTGAAATAAACCCACATATTTAAGGGTGACACATTCTCTTAACTAATTTCTTGTCAGGCCCCCTGTCTTGTGAAAAATGGACCCTGATGACGGCTGTTTCCATTTTTTATTTTCTAAGAAATAACTTGATGGTTTCTATCCTATTTCTCCCTTTCAACCACTTACAAGAGAATGGTTACCTCTTTGCAAAATAACACAAACAAAAACATCTGAAATAAAGCAAGTGCTCCCGCTTGGGCAGCGCAGAAGTTTTCTTATAAACAGCTGGTGAGTGCCCTCACAGACACTCAGTGCGCTGTGAACACAAGCTTTAAATTTGGAGTAAAAATTCTTATCCAGTAAAACAGTTTCTGTTTATATGTTTTCTTCTTATGATAATATCTGCATCCCTACATCTTACTTTGGGCAGAACTGATTATCTTCCTGAAAATGGGTGATTTAATAAAAGCGGGTGATATGAATCACCCAGGGACAATTTGAATTATCATCTGTAGATAGTTCATTATGCACATACTTCTAGTCAGACCCTTAAATCAGCAGGGTTTCTTAATCAGAGACTTTCACATTTCATTTGTAGGAATTGGAGACTTGACCCATAAATCAGCAAATAGGTCAGCAGCTTTGCCACATGTTTCATGTTTCTTCTTGGAAGAAGAAGACCCTTAATTATTCTAATGACACAGAAGAAGGGGGATATGGACATCCACAATTTGGGGGTTGTATAGCAAAAGATAGCCAATGTCAACATTTTTTCAAAAGTGGACGTGGGCAAGGAAGACAGTGAAAACACTAGAAATCAACTCTGGTACATTGTTGAGATTGTATTACATCTTAAATTCTGAGCACCAAGTTTGCAAAAGGCTTTGGTTTGTAGTAGAAGCCCAAAATCCATTTATGAGTTGCCACATAAATTCAGCCTCCACGGAATTTCTTCTGACCTTTAACCAGCAGTGTGACTAGCTTTGCCTTCAGGCAGAGTGCATAAGAGAGTGGAATCCTATCACTCCCCTAGCTGGTTCAAGAAGCAACATGCAGCCCTTGGGGACTTGTCTGGGTGTGCCCTTAATGGACGTTGTTTGGCCTGCTAGGATCACACAGTCATGAGTCACATCCTGATGGCCACGGTTGGAAGGTCCTGAACCCATCTTGTAAGCGTGTTCCGTTTAGCATCATAAACGTGTCTCATGTCTGTAATTGATCTGCTGCCATTCGTGTTTTTGTCGCAGGTCCCTTTGCCCTTTCATGTCCTTTTTTAAAGCGGTGACTCTCCAAACACCCTTGGACATCATCATTACCTCTTGTGAGTGGTCTCTCCTGTTTAGCACTTAATAAACTTAAGATTCCTTAAATGACATCAGAGCTTTTGGGTCACCTTTTCTTTTGGAAACCCACAGGGACAGTTGCACCCTATCCTATATGGTCACTGTGAATCAGTGTCAGCTAAAGAGCAGGGAGAAGTTTTTTTGGATGCTAAAACAAGAGACCAATGTACGAAACCTTTCCAGAAGCCGTATTTCTAGGAAACCCTTTTTCCAAAAAGATGACTGTCCCAATTGAGCGTTTTCTTCCATTAACAACTATGGTTCTCATAGGGCAGTGTGAAAGTGGTGAGAAGCCCCTTTGATTGTAGTACAGGACTTGAGTTCAAATGCTCAGAAGTATTGCTCAGAAGAGTGGATGCTCTTGGTCTCCACCCTGATGTGCTTTCCCAGATTTAGGCACTCATCTTCTACCGACACTCACCCTTCACCGTATAGGAGACATTTCTCCCACAAAAATTTAGCTCTTACTCCTCCCCAAAGAAGCCATGAGCCAATGTCTGACTGAACCAGTCTCAATGGGAGGTGATTTTCTGCAGTTCTCTTTGGTTCAAATCCACTTAGCTGTTCTGCACCATAAAATTGATGCTTGCTAACCCTATATGGTTTTGAGATTAGGCTTTTGTCCAATATATTCATGCCAAAACTTTTTCCCAATCTGTGGGATATATTTTTATTCTCTTGATAAAGTCTTTAGATGAACCTAAATGTTATATTTTTAGGAGGTTCCAGACCTCTATTTTGTTTTCTGTAGTATAAGTAATTTTCATTACATTTTGTAGTATGCCTTATATAAGGACCCTTAAGTTTGTCCCTATTTTTTCATTGATGATTCTTATAGTTCTAGAGTTTATATATCATTAATCCATATTGAAATTTTTTGTTTGTTATGTGTGATATGGGCCCCGTTTCATTCTTTTGTAAATAGTGATCCAATTTTCCTAATATCATTTATTGAATGACTCTTTCTTCCCTAATTTAATGTATTTTAGTTTTTTATGAATCACCAGATGTCTAGGTTATCTGTTCTCATCCATTGTTCTATATAGCTCTCATTATACTAATAACAAACTGTTTTGACATGGCTGTGTAGCAGGATTTGAAACCAAGGAGCAGGAGGCCTCCTACTTTGTTTTTGTTTTTTATTAATGCCTTGTTTATCCTGGGCTTGTCTCTTTTCCAAACAAAGTTGGAAATTTTTGCTTTTGTTTCTTTGAAGAAATGTCCTGAGATTTGGATTGGGATCACATTGTACATATAGATTATGATGGATATTTTCATTATATTAATTCTCTCCAGCCCTGAACCTGCAACATTCTTCCATTTATGTAAGGATCTTTTGGTTTCTTTTTTTTGCGGCGGGGGAGGGGAGGGCATCACTGCCCTTTGGGAGTCATGGGCGCTAGCCAAAGCTGCTCCTGAAAGCCGCCGCTGGATTTGAACTGCCAAGCCCGTGGCCGCAGTCCCGCACTCAACTACTTACGCCACCAGGGCTCAGCCCATTTTGGTTTCTTATAGTAGTGTTTTATAGCTTTCTCTATACACATCTTTTGTTTCTCTAATTAGGCTTATTCCTATTTCATCTTTTGGATGATTACTAACGTTTCATTTTTTAAATTTCCTTTTCAGAGTTCTCTTCTTTAACATACAAGAATGTTAACACACTTATGCATTATAACCTGCCATATTGTCAATTTTTGCAATCATTTCCATTAATTTTAAAAATCAAATCATTTTCAAACTAAGCATTTTTACTTTCTTTTGTACCCAAATGTCTGTCTTTGATTTCATTCTGATGTTTAATAGCTATAGCTAAAACTACTGGGACTATATCAAATAAGAACATGAAGGCAACCTTGTGTGGTTCCTGTTTGGAGAGGGAACACTCTCCATTGAATGAAAAGTTCTCATGAAATTTAGAAAATGTTACCACTGAAAATGTAGGAGTCCCTGCATGAAGCAAATGGAAAAGCACACCATTAATACCCAGAAGCTTGGCTGTTCAAACCCACCCAGAAAGCCTTGGAAGACAGGTCTAGCAATTTGCTTGCTCTAAGTCCCAACCTTGGAAACTCTGCAGAGCACTGTTGTCTTCTGTATTCATCAAGTCCGGATCAGCTTGATAAAATTCAACAAGAACTGTGAGCTAAATGAAAGGCAAGGTGTGCTGCTTTTCTCATAGATGGGGTAGAATGAAGAGGAAAATAGTCATCGAATACTGAAATATTGATTTTTACAAATCACCATCTTGGCAAAACCAGTGGTTAATTTTCTGCTCTTAAATTGCTGGTAGATCCAATGTAGAAGGCTATCCCACTTTACTAGAATAATTTCTTCAGCTGGCTTCTGATTTTTTCCCCCACTCTCCTAAATAGCCAGAGCTGGGTCCTAGTTTCTGCCTAACCTCTAAATCCAGGCAATGAATGAAACTAGCAAAAAGCATAGGGCAGAGCTTTCAGTCCCAAGGTTATGTTGAGGTTCCCCCTAGGCTGAGGACTTCCAGATGCATCTCCACTTCTCTCCGGAACTTCAGACTAACATTTCCTGTGGCTGCTTAACAAACGTAGGTACTATCAGATAGACATTTTAGACTTAAAAAGACCAGAGCATTATTCTTGATTTCTGCCCCACAATTGGCTTTCCCACCATTGGCGTGCTCCCACAACTTAGAAGCATAATTGTCTTCCAGAGAACTATCTCTGATTCCTTTATTTCTTTCCTTCTTTATATGTACTCTACAGAGTCCTAGTGGAGCAGTGGTTAGGCATTGACCTGTGGAGTCAAGCCACAGAAGAAAGACTGGTCTTTCTACTCTGGTAAACATTTGCAGTCCAGTAAACCTGGAGGGGGTCACTATGAGTCAACATCGACCCCACGCCAGTGAGTTGTGAGTTGATCAGTCCAGATCCACTGTTATATAGTCTCTTTCAACTGATGGGAACAGAAAAGTAGTACTGTCCCAGAGGGTTTCCAAGGCTGTTCTTTTTACAGTAGCAGTGGTTGGTAGGTTCCTACAGCTGTCCTCTCAGTGGCAGCCAAGCACTTAATCACTGTACCACCAGGGGTCCTAATTATATAAGCAAACTCTACCATCTCTACTTCTGAGGCTTAGGCAAATGGTGAACCCATTTACTCATCTCTGTCTCAACTATCAATTGCTATTGAGGACATTCCAACTGAAGGAATAGCATCTGGATTGCATCTGAATCATGGACATTGGAATAGCCCTATACTCCATTAGATTTTCAAGGACTGATTTTGAAATAGATTGCCGGTAGACTCAACCTTCCAACATTTTTGTTTGTCGCCAAACATACTATTTGTACTACTCAGGGACTCTGCCGTCTCTACTATGATGGTCAGAATTCAAGTCATCTCTGAATGAGACCACTGCACCCTGACAATCCACTGTCCTTTAAAATATCAAGGTCGCCCCACAGATCTGCTTAAAAACTCCAAATGATTTTTCACTATTCTTAAAGAACATGTTTGCCTCTCCTCTCTCAACTCTCTTCTTTTTCTCTTCTTCTTTTCCACCTTCTCTTGCTTATTCCTCTGCTTAGTGTTACTCTCGGTCTTTCTCCCTTTTGTCCTTCCTCCCTCCACTTCTCTCTCTCTCTCTCTCTCTCTCTCTCTCTCTCTCTCTCTCTCACACACACACACACACACACACACAATACTATTCTATAGCCCAGGTACTCTGCCTTCTTTTTGCTCTACAGAAATGTCAAATATAATTCTCACCTCAGAACTTTCACATACACCTTATGTCATAGATGCCCTTCCTAAAACATACACTGCTTTTTTTTTTTCAGTCAGAGATGAGGTTTGGTTTTCCCTATCTAAAATAAGCATGTGGACATCCTGTCACATCTCTATATTTTCACTTAGTTCAAAGCTCTTTCATTTGACTCTTATATACTTATCAATCTGTATGCGAACTCTCTCCCTTTCCATTAAAAGTTCACTGAGAGCACTAATCTTGAGGGATTTTCTCACAGCTATACTCTTAGGGTCTAAACCAGTACCTAACATATCATAAAGGACCAGTATATATGGTTTTTAAATGAATTAATGGGTGGTTAAAGGAGTATATAAACATAACAGAGGACAAAGACTTGGAACCTAGCTTAATTAGGTTGTCATTAGGTGATAGTTATGATTCATAGTGTCTCAATGTACAACAGAACAAAACAATGCCTGGTCCTGTACCATCTTTGTATTAATTGCTATATATGAGACCACAGTTGCAGCCACTGTGTCAATACATTTAATTCAGGATTCTCTTGTTCTCTGTCCCTCTAATTTACTGAACATGATATCCTTCTCCAGAGACTGGTCCTTATTGATAACATGTCCAAAGTATATGAGATGAACTTTTATCTTCCTTGCTGCTAGAAACATTTTGACTGGACTTTCAACATGGATCTGTTTATTTTTCTGGTAGTCCATAGTATATTTAATATTCTTAGACAGCACCGTAATTCAAACCCATCCATTTTCTCCATTATTTGTTGTTCATCTTTCACATGCATATGAAGCAATTTAAAAGAGTTTGCCTTGAGTCAGAAGCATGTTAGTCCTTAAAGTGGCGTCTTTACTCTTTAGTGTTTTACTTATGGTAAGTTGTGGGCACTGGAGGTGCTGAACGCAATATGTCCTTTGATTTCTTGACTGCTGCTTCCTTCAGCAATTGTGGATCCAAGTAAAGTGAAATTCTTGACAATCTCATCAATTTCTTTGCTTCCTGTGATGTTGCATATTGTAAGAATTTTAAGTTCTTTTTGTTTAGGTGTACTCCATATTGAAAGCTGTAGTCTTTGACCTTTGATCTTCATCAATACGTACGCCCAGTCCTTTTCACTTTCAACAAGCAGAATTGTGTAATCTGCACACAGCAGTTTGCTCAGCTGCAATACTCACTGGCTAAAAGACCTTGGACAAACTGACCCTTTCATAGGCATTTTGGATGGAACTTGCCAGGCTGGTGCTGATGTGATACAGGTAACAGGGATCAAAGTTTCCCAGAATGCAGCAAGATCAAAAAACCTCCTATTCCTTTGGGGGTACTTGATTTGATGTTTCATAACCTATGGACAAATGCAAATGGAAAATAAGTAGTTTTCATCCTCCGTTTTGAAAATAAAGGAAAAGTTTCCTCTATTCCCTGTTCCTTCAAAATTCATTTTAGATAACCTGTCCTCTGTCTTCTGTAAAGTATGTAAGTCAAGGATGCTTCTTCAAGGACCCAGGAGTCATTCCTTTGTAAATGCAATCAAGAAAGATCATACTTTTACATTGCAGTCTCCAAACAATGAACATAATGTCAGTATCTCTATCAGAAAGATCCCAGAATTTTTGCTATTTTTTTCATGAAAAGGTGAATGGTATCTCTTCCACTATGAAAGAGTCAGATTTCTTTTTGTTTTTACCATCTCTTTAGTGGATTTCTGCTGTCTTAGTTTCCTAGTACTGTTATAACAGAATTACCACAAGTGGGTGAATTTAACAAATAGAAGTTTCATTTTTTCACAGCTAAGAGTCTAGAAGTCTGGATTAAAGACAGTACCTCTGGAAGGTTTTCTCCTTCTAATGACTAGGGAAAAGTTTCTATCTCTTTTCTGCTTCTGCTCCTTGATTTCAGAGTCATCTTGACATGGCATGGCATCTATCTTTCCCTCATCTCTTGCTTCTGTATCTAATCTATATATCTATATCTATATATATCAATTTATTTAAGAAATACCCTGCACTGATATGTCTTGTGAGCATAACAAAGAAAGGCCTTTTCCTATTTCCAAATTGGAATACATCCATAAATATAGAAAAAGGTATAGGTTTACAGCATATATTTCTGTGGGATACCATTTAAACCATAACACCAATGATGCCTCAATCACATTCTGATTCAATCCTTCTTCAATAATAGAAATTTCCTTTCTTTTCTACATTTGTGGAGAAGTTTTCTGGGTAGAGAGCATATTTTGTTCTTTGTAACTTTTTCACAACAAACAAGGCAAAGCTTAAAGTGATGTATGTATGGATCATGAGGAGAGGTATATGATTCATTGAAAAAAAGGGGCGAGGGGAAAAGAGGAGCTTTTTAAAAATAATTTTATTGGGGGCTCTTACAGCTATTATAACATTCAATGCATCATCTGTATCCAGCACATTTTTACACATGTTGCCACATTCATTTCCAAACATTTTCCACTTGAGCCTTTGGTATAAGCTCCTCCTTCACCCTCCCTCCCTTTTTTCAACGAATCATTTTTTTATTTTATTGGGGGCTCTTACAGCTACTACAACATTCAGTACATCATTTGTATCAAGCACATTTGCACAAATATTTCCACATACATTTCCCAATATTTTGCACTTGAGCCCTTTATACAAGCTCCTCTTTAAAAAGAAAACAAAACAAAAAAACCTCCCCTTTTCCCTCCCCCCATTTTTAAAATAATTAATCATTTTATTGGGGGGCCCTACAACTTCCATCACAATCCCTAACAACATCAGTTGTATTCAGGCCACTTTTACACACCCATTGCCATCATCACTCTCAAAACATTCTCCCTCCCTTCAGGGCCCCATTATCAGCTCCCTATATTACCCTTCTTCCCTCCCTTCCCCTTGAACCCTTAGTAATTTAAAAATTATTTTTCATCCTATACACTGTACAATGTGTCCCAACACTCACTTCCCTGTTGTCCGTGCCCCAGAGAGGAGGCTACGTGTAGATCCCTGAAGTTGGTTCTCCCTCTCCATTCCTCCACCCCTCCACCCTCCAGGTATTACCACTCCCATCACTAGTATTGATGGATCATCTATCCTAAGTTTCCCATGTTTCCAACTTCACTGTACATTTCCTGGTCTAGTTGGATTTATGTGGTAGAATTGGGGTCATGATAGTGGGTCGAAGGCAGCATGGGAACTAGAGGAAGGTTGCATATTTCATAGCTCCTACCCTGTATCTTAACTGACTCATCTCCTCCTTGTAACCCCTCTGTAAAAGGATGTCACCTCACCTATTGATGGGCTTTGGGTCCCCAATCTGTACTTCCCCTCATTAATAATAATATAATTTTAGCTCATTGATGCTTGACACCAGATCCCTTCACCACCTCATGATCACACAGGCTGGTGTGCTTCTTCCGTGTGGGCTTTATTGCTTCTGAGCTGAATGGCCGCTTGTTTCCTCAAGCCTTTAAGTTCCCAGACACTATATCTTTTGGTAGCCGGGCACCATCAGCTTTCTTCACCACATTTGCTTATGCACACATTTGTCCTCAGTGATCATATCAGGAAAGTGAGCATGCAAAGTTGTGCTTTTGAGTTCTTGAAGCCTGATATCTAATCCCTTTGACACCTCATGATTCCACAAGCTAGTGTGCTTCTTCCATGTGGGCTTTGTTGCTTCTGAGCTAGATGGCTGCTTGTTTACTTTCAAGCCTTTAAGTCCCCAGATGCTCCATCTTTTGATAACCAGGCACCATCAGCTTCTTCACCACCACACATTTGCCTTCAGCGATCATGTTGGAAAGGTGAGCATCTCGGAATGCCAATTTAACAGAACAAAGTGTTCTTGAACCGAGAAGTTACTTGAGTGGAGGTCCCATGCCCATCTGTTGTCCTACTACTAACCCTATAAGTATACACATTAATCTCTTTCCCCATCCTCACTTATAAATATATGCCAGTATGTACATACCTGTATTTGAACCTCTATAAATGTTCATTATCCCCCAGTTCCTTCCTCTATTTCCATTTGCTTCCCTCTTGTCCCACTATCATCCTCACTCTCCATTTGGGTTTCAGTATTTTTTCTCTGTTACATTAGTCTTAATCAATCCCTATTGGCCTTCTCTCACCCACCTTGTCCCTGCATTTATATCAATTCTTATTTCCTTTTCCCTGGGCTGGTCGACATCACCACCTTTCCCCCTCCTCCCCCTCTTCAATGTCCCCTACCCTGGAGCCATCAGACTTGTCATTTTCGCCTCCAACCTCTTTGTCCTGTCTATCTTGTCTAGATAGACCTGTAGAGGTAGCAATATGTACAAGAAAGGTCTCCTAAAATGGAGCAATTTAAGCAAATAAAACAATGATAACAACAGCAAGAAACACCCTCAATGTACTATACAATATGTAACAGAATAATAAAAGTAATAATAAAAATAATAGCAATATAGGAACCTATACAAAGTTCAAGGTCTGTTGTTGACCTCTTAGAGTGACCCCTAGTTGAGTTGGATGGGGTGCCAATACCCTGGCCCCAAAGTATATCCTTGTCACTCCATCTGTGACTCTACACTCTGCTGTACACTCTTAGTGCTTTGCATTGGTGTGGTTGTGTCCAACAGGGTATAATCTTGACCCCGCTTCTTCCTCCTGGCCCCAATAAGCCTAAGGTCTGCGAGGGTAGCCGTATTTCTTAATGGGGCTGGCCGTGCAGTCCTCTTTGTGCAGTAGCTGTTCTGAGTGGGATTATTGCCCTGAAAGCTTGGTGGGCCAGGATGCACGTCATTCTCTCTTCCTCCCCTTTCATTTGTTCTCATGTGCTCTGGTCAGGTTTATCTCACTCCCCAAGCTTCAGCTTCAGTGCTGGCCTCCAAAGCAACTTCCTCTGGTAGAGAGGTGGCTGCCCCTATAGTTGGGGTTGGGGTTGTGTTCTCAGGCCCTTCCACTGGTTCTCCACTCCATGCTGTCATGCTGCATTCACATGCTGGGTCTCTGGGTTTAAGTTTGGTCCCTCTTTCCCTGTGGAGATATAAACAATACGCTCCCCTTTGATGGTTTAGTGCCCCCTTCCCTTTCTACACATCGCCATCTGCCTCCCCTCCCCCCTTGATGGCTACCACATGTAACCTTAGATTTGATCTGGCCCCTGCCATATTACCTGGGC